>JAGDQP010002391.1:20200-105455 GCA_022664845.1 Lepisma saccharinum
ACTACTACTACTACTACTACTACTACTACTACTACTACTACTACTACTACTACTACTACTACTACTACTACTGCTGCTACTGCTGCTGCTGCTGCTTTATTATTATTATTTATTTCTGTATAGTCAAGGGTCAGGGTAATAATTCTTCCAAGTTAACGCAGTTGCAGAGAAAAGGATTGAGGGACTCTCAGATGGCCCACGGGTTAGCGTGCTCGCTTTCTGTGTTTGTGGTTCGGATCCCTGGTTACCAGAAACTGTAGGTCCAATTCTTAGAGGCTCACCAGCTCGTTTAAAACGTTAATATTAATATAAACAATTCGATTCAAAAGGATTAAAAAGGAAAGCACCCTTTCGTGTAGGTATTATCTCAACTTTCGCCTGATGAGTTTGAGGAATACACTTTAAAAACCTTAGTCAAAATGGTCGCCTTCCACAGGATTTAAACAAACTCAGCTTTCCACTACCTGATTCGGTGTAATTGAAGTCAAGCCACTACGCTAGTTTGACTGGATTACTACTTTAACCGCTACGACGTAATTATGAACAGATAACAAGATAAGCAATGGCAAACGAATTTTTAATCATCCTGTACATTTAAATGAATGATTTATATAATAAGGTAGAAAAAATACTTTAATGTGGCGTATATAATAGGAGGTATATAAATACTTCACACAAATAAAGATGTTTCCAGCTTTCGCCGATAAGACGTAGTTACAGAAAAGAATTGAAGAACGTTAAAAGATGAGAGGTCACGAGGAGGTACTATGTTACTATACTTAAATAGTCATATATATTCGCACGTACCTTTATAGATACAGGAAAACAGTAAATTCAGAAGGGTTAAACACTATTGATAAATGTAGGATAGAAGAAACTACAGTCATACTATGGCACTTGGTCACACTTCCTAAGGGGTGTAGTCGAAGATATACGGAGGTATACGCTGTATACCCTCTGATTAACCTTACACATTAGCGGATACATTCTGCTAGTGGAAGCATGAATCAAAAGTTATTGGAAACACGGTTCCCGCTTAAACATTCACAAACTCAGCGTATACCCTGTAAAAAATTAAGGGATTACAGTACTGGCCGTATAGTGATTTTAGCAGCGCCTGTTGCCTTTATTAATCAGATTAAAACTTTCTTCCCTTGCAATGACTCATAAGTGGCCTAAACACAAAACTCGGTTTGCGCATGATCTGAACAATAAGATGGATTAATTTGAATTTCAATTTCTTTATGGACTTTGGGTATATAAGCTCAGGGCAGAATAGGATAGGGACAGGAATGCAGGAATGAGTTAGCCTGAGCCCAAGTTGGAAAGGTATCATGCCCTAGTGTGATAGGAGAAATCTTGGAAAAACTCAGTTAGGGTGAAAGATGGATAAGAAAGACACTAGATAACATGGAATCTGGAGGGTCCTTGGATCATATTGATGGCATTAGGTGCTGTGAAGGTTCTCCTATAAAGACGGTGCTTTAAAATTGACTTTACTGTCCTAGAAAACGAAAATAATAAATTTTGCATTTACAGGCATAGCTTTAAGGTTTTAATATTTCAGGTTTCTGTAAATTGGAAGTAGTTGTTGTGTTTGCTCTTTGCTTGAAATAAGGTATACATATTTCGTCTTTCTGCATATTTTCCAATTGTACCTCTATTCTTCAATAAATTATAATAATTTCATTTTAAGAACTATTCCAAGAGAAGTTGTTCTTTGTTGCACGTTGATATCTAATGGAGATATCAGTTTTAACTTCACAGATGCATGCATTTCAGCCTGGCAAGAACTTTATACATTAGTATTACAAAAGGTGTATGCAGTAGTTTACTAACAGTTGTACGGCATTTATGAGAAGATCTTAGCAGTCCATTCTGTAAATTATTTATTGATGTACATGAGAACGTCCAATTGGCTGTTAAAGAAGGAAAATACAGAGCCAAAATCGTAAACCAAATGTCTATATCTTGTGGGGTGGATATAGAGTACAACGATTCCCTAAAGAAACAAATGAACAAAAAACTAACAAAATTATTTTTAAAATAATGTTAAAAATAATTCCTGTCAATTAACAATGCATTTGAAAACTATTTTTGATTTACATGCGCTGGTTCTAACATATAATCTTGAAGACGTTTTAACATTATCTTTATAGAATGGCTCTATTTTTTAAAAATATATTTTAGAATTAATTTATTTCACTTGGAAAATATTCTTGGCGTGTTTTTGTTGAAAATATTTATTTGTCAATCACAAAAATGATCTGACAGGAACACAACTTTCTCCCCACCAAGCACACTTAGGTATCCATGTAAATGCCAGGATATGACAATGGAAAATGAACACACAAAAGGATCTATTTCTTGCCTTTCTTATTCCAATACGATGTATACAACAGAGAAAATGATTGAACAAGATATAAAGAAAATCGGACAAACGTAAGGTAGAGAGGAAATGATTACCTCTGACAACACCATCTCCCCTCCAAAACATGTAAACAAAAGAAATCAAATGTATTTCTTCCTCTGTGTTAAAGGGCCCGAAAAGTTGAATGTCCTCTTTATTTACGTACAACGCAACGGACGGATATCTCCTCTGGTGGACGCTCTCTTTACACAAAATGCTTTCTTGGATTACAACTTCTTTGGACATGGTATTACCTGCAGTAGTAGATGTCAGTGAATGCTTTCTTTCACTATACACAGGTCAAGATTTTTAGAAGTAAAATGACCCCCCCTTCCTTCCACACACACACAAGTAAAAAAAAACAGAGAATGTTTATTTGTTACCGTATAATAATATTTTTTCAGTACCTTTGGTTGTTATACTTTAATACAGAAGGAAAATAATTTCTTGAACTATGTCGTGGACATTGATTCCGTAAAGGAAACTTATAAACTATTTTTAAAGGCCATTTATCCATTATCGAATTTTTTTTTTGTTAAACTAAAGAGTGCATAAGATAAGAATGCATTAAAAATATTATATTATGTACAATTTTTCTGATATAATTTAAGCGAGAATGAGTATTTACACTGTGAGTTGTAATTTACCATAGTGGAGTGGTCTATTGCATTTCAATCAATTTAGTTTCTGAAGGCAGGCACAAGAGGGAACGGTTAAACTTGTTTGTCCACTTCCAGTTTAATTCAAAGAGGACCAAACTTTCAGATATAACTAAGTTTCTTTTTTAAACATGTTTTCGCTGTATGGCCCGTTTATTTATTTATGTTTTAATCCTTGCAAATATCGGGAATATTATTTACAGGTTGAGCTATTATACATACATGCCAGTATGTGTGTGCATAACTTAAGAATTAATGGACCCCTAATTGCATTACACACTACACAGCGATAAGAAGCGTGAAAAAGGGCTAAAAAAAATGTTCTATTGAACCAAACCAAAAATGAACCGACTGAACCAAAAATGAACAAAGTTAAATGTTTCCTTTTGCGTCTGTCTTTAGATGCTTTTAGAGCGTGGCAATATCGTCAAGCACAACTCAATGTTTTTACATGAGTAGCATTGTATTTATTGTCTGTAAAACCGCGATTTTGGAGAATTGTGGAGATAAGTCTATTTGCCTCTTCAGAATGATTGTTCAATTTGACTGAGCTTATGCATTCAATTTTTACTAGGAAATAAGCTGAACAATAGCTAGGGATCAATAAAAGTGTCTTTCCCTAGATTTCTCCTTCTATGGCGACTATTATTCAAGTTTGAATAAGGTAAACATAAAATTTATTTTACGTACTAAAGTTTGTTCCGTACATCAATAATGAGTATCTGTGGATTGTAAAAAAAAAAAAAAAATCATATTTCAATGTTCAAATCAACCAGATATCGCCATATTAGTCTACTTTGTAACTCACTCCCCTACTTGTGAAAGAAGCTGAATGTGATTTTCATGGTTTGCAAATTGAATTTATTTATGATCTTAAGGTAACATTATCTCAGGCCATTTCATTGTTTGAGACATCACGACAGGGATTCGAAACATGGTGCTGATGCGTTGCTACGCCGCGAAATTATCCGTGTAATTTTTTCTTTAAAACATCATTATCGTTTGGACATATTAGTATAAATTTATATCATTGACACACTAATTATAATACATGGAATTCCTAAGAAGATAAAGTGCAAGTGTTTATTTTAACAAAAAATAGTGGGTACGGATTGTAAAGGAAGGTTTGCTTGGACGGTTCTAGAAGATGGTAACTATGGCAATGACTGTATAATTTTAAAAAAAATCAATTATAATAATTAACATTTCCGAAATAACATATACGATATATTTAACATTATTTCTCTCAAAGCACTTTTAATTTTTAGCACTGAGAATTAAAAGACGTCACGATAGAAAACATTTCTGTAGCAATCGGCTCGTCTCTGCGCAAGAAAAACAGTTTTTTGATCTTTGTTGAGGATCCAAGCAAAACATAGTCAGCCGTATTCAGAAAAGTTTTCTTCAAGTGACTAGCCCTGTAGGTACTAACAATAGATTAACAATCTTTTAACATTGGTAGTCACTCGTTAGTACAGCGCTAGTCACTCCAAAGAGCGTTTCTGAATACGCCTGAGTAAGTTCTTTTGTTAGAAATCAGTGTTTCTTTCAGGGAGCTTAAAAAATATCATCTGAAATGTTTTCAAAGGCTAATAATAACGTATAAAACCTAGTTGCATGTAAAAACTATAAAATGTATAAATACTTCCCTATGGAGAGGTTTCTCTGAAAGAAACCCTGATAGAAATAGCATGATTTGTGAAGTGTAGAAGAAAGACAAATAATACATTAGTCTTTGGATGTGCTATACACTACGTGACACTAAATATTAACAATATAATCTCCATATATTGTTGATGTTCCATAGTGAGCCGTCATAGTGCTCAAGCTGAATAAGTTCACATTACAAATATGTGATTATTTTTTTTCGTGAATGCATCATACAGGCTTTTGTCAGCATGTTCAATATCTTTATTTATTTATTTTCATGCTTAGATTCCTAAAAAAAATGAAGGAGACAGATATGTGACTTTTTTATAACACTAAATTGAACTAAGCTCTCAACTTAGAGTTTGTGTTCACCTTGTCATGTAAAGTTGCATCCTTGTCAGGTGTGATATGTTTGTTCTAAGGCGTGTAAATAGTAAATTTGTCTCCCTCGCATTGCAATTGATAGATTCTTTTCAATTAGCCTTGACAGCGTAGAACATTACAAAGTAAATAAACACCCATATCAATCAAAGTCACAACGGGGACATTGATTGTAAATGGAACCTGAGAATTTTGTTGCTTGTATAGTTAACAGCACAGGCAGGAAGTTTTAATTCTTTTTTATTTCCTTTTTCTTTTCTTTCTGTAAGACAAGAGTTTACTAACCTTTACACATTGAATACTTAATATTGGGGAAGTCATTTACATTTCAAAGTGAAATCTTATGCCATGACACATAATAGATTCAGTTCTGCATACCAAAGTACGGCGTTCGAATTCTATGCTGAACTATCTCATTCTTTTATGATAAATATTTTCAGTATTTTCAAACCACAGGCTAGTTAGCAGCACATATAGTTTCACGTGTATCAACAGATACTAAAAAAAAAATATCCTCACTCTCCCCTGTAGATCTTATGAGTTGTTGGAAATATCTTGTCAAGGTACTGTCATTAGTTACTTCTTACATGTTATTATCTTTACATTACGTTTGGATATTAATTATATAACTAGTGGATACGTAAGAGTTAACTTTTACATCCAGTCACCGTGGTATAGTGGTTGAGATCGCCGACTTCGGACAAGCACTCAAATTTTCCGAAAATTTCCTCGATTCCACCAAATGAATGCCGAGATTCTACGTGGAATATGGGCCGCAGCCGCTACAATCCCCGTGATAAAAAAGTTAGAGAGTTGGCGGTCTGAAGACCTTAAATTGAAGCGGTGAGATTAAGGAGGATAACATTCCACCTGACGTTAGTTTTGGAAAACTAAAAAGAAAATTGTTTTGCGGTTAAACTAATGGTCGGAACCAAAAACCTATAATTACAGAATATTGTTTGGTTGTTTGACATATCTTTGTAATTATAGGTTATTGATTTTCACCATTAGTTTAACCGCAAGACAGTTTTTATTTTAATTTACCAAAACTAACGTCAGGTGGATATTATCCTTCTTAATCTCACCGATTCAATTGTGCTAAACTGTAAATGAAATATCAAGTGTTAAGGGGGCTTGTCGCTCAAACTCCCGCATTTTTTACATTTTTCAGAATATTTTAAAAACTAAGTGTCTTATTAAAAATGTAAGCGCATAGCGCACTAGAACTTATAAATTACTGTGAAATGCAATGGACAGCGATCATGTCGATTGATGAGTACTGAGACTTCAATTAAATAATGACGTCATAATCTTTGAAAACGTATCACTCATCAATGGACAAGATCTCGAGGCCGTAATCCATTGCATTTCATAGTAATTTGTGAGCTCTAGTGCGCTATATGCTTACATTTTTGATAGTGCTCTTAGTTTTTGAAATATTTTGAAAATATGTTACAGAGGGGTGGGTTGGAGCGAGGAGCGCTCTTAAGTCATGGTAGACATAACAGTTATACACTGCTCATACACTTTTGAATATTTCTTTTGAATATGTACAATGGATGGATATTCTATAACCTTCTGTGGGTATCTTATTATGAATACAATTACTGCATATGATATGGGCATTAACTTTTGTAACTTCGTACTCAAACCAATAATAATTAAAGCTGGAAATGAAATTTACATGTTGTATCTTCCCGCTTGTGTAATGCCTTTATCCATGCTCTCTACCAATCCAGAGTCACAGTTAGGATTCTGAATACAGAAATTTGACACCAGTTATCGCATATTGACCATGAAAAGATTATGTCTTTAAAATCTGATAGATGACATAAACATAATTTCCAGCCAGTAGTTTCTTTAGGATTTTCAAATCAGGGGAGTGTAAGGTTTAACGTTATATCACACTACACTGTAAAAAAATTGGAAACGATGCTTAAATAAAGTTTCAGATATATATAAGTATTTGCAATGTTCCTGATGTTTCCGAAAGGTGTCGGTCAAAATCATCGAGAGATTTATTTTGCATGGTTGCAGGTCCTTATTTCCTCCTTCCAGCGTGATTTTCGCACATGCACAGAAAAATAAAACGGTTTCACATCGTAATCGAACATGCAATTCTGACCAAATGTTTCCTGTCACTATTTTAATCACTTATTTTAAAGAAAAGGGAAATATTCTCAGTGAATGGAGATTGCGATCCCTAATTAACAAATAGAAGTTATTAGAACATGGTGTAAGCCGTGAAAATGACTTTGTTTATGTTTTAGAGTAACATTTTTCCTTTGGGGGGGGGGGACGCGCGTTCCCCTCGCCCCCTCTATGGATTCGTCACTAACAAATCAACCTTATTAAAACGCTCTTCCATCAGAAACAAATTTTAAAGTGTTTCAATAAGTATTCGTAATAATCCGATGAACTGAAATTTAAGTTTGTTCTTTTGATCAAATATACAAGGTGGTTCAAAAATGATGGAGACAAACTTGATAAAAAATACAGCGTTTATCATATCAAAGGAAAACCAAATATCTAATGAGCAGACGTACTGCTGTTCGATAAAAATAAAATTTTATACAATGGTTGGCAACACTAGAACCTGATAACATCACAATTTAACTTTCAATATCTGTTCTATTGATACAAATGAATCTCCCAAACGTAAATGTACTTTAATGCACAGTTTATGATATATCATGAAATATTCATTGTATTTACCACTGTAATAAGTCGATTTTAGAATCTAAGTTGGATACTCTGTATCTCGAAAACGAAGTTAATTTCGACTCATATCGAAGATACAGTTTGCTCTTGTTTCGATGTTAGTAATCATTTCCCAGACTTTGTCTATAATTTGGAAGCACTCTGTAGATATATAAAATACAGTATTTGCCGTTCGTATGCCATGAGAGCCGAGACAGAGAAATGTACCCTAACATAACCTAAACCATCCTGGGAATTGCCCACTAACATAATCATTTGGGCACACGAATTTAAATGACATTTTCCAATCCTTATGCAAGAATAAGAATGTGTACAGCAGTACATGAGACCCATAGAATTATATCAGAATTAAAGATCATAGAAGAAAAAAAATCCGTATTTAATTTTTGTATCGTTATTTTAAAATCCAAAATGAAAGCAAGTTCGTACCTGCAAAGGTCAATAAGCCTAACTAAGTTTACCGTAAAAAAACAACAACAAAACTTTAGTTATATTTACAGAAAGATTACGTGAATAGCCAATTATATTTATACTTAGGTCTACATGATTCGAGTATAACACTTTCAGCCCAAATTCAAGTCTAAGGTAAAGAGCAAACTCTTACGCTGTGTCAATCGTATCACCAGTAATGAAGTGAAAGTGGTTATAAAGATTTGGAAAGGGCGATGCCATGTATCACGAAAATCTTGTATAAAATACATATTAAACGATTAACAGGATTCACTCTTTTTTATATACATGATTTTATTCTTAATATTAAGTGATGTACACTGTTCCGGAGTTTAAAAAAAAACTTATGTGAAGGCCAAATCGTAAAAATGACTAAATAAAGGTATTGCGTGAGTCGAAAGCAAACCATGTCGAAGCCGTTTCCCACACTTTCTTCTATTCAAATACCAACGACAGATACATACACACACACACATTTACCAGACCGACACACATACAAAGGGAGATAGATAAATGAGCACGTCGAGACGACAGACATACGTACAAACACAAACTCATGGTGGTTAACCTTCTAAAGTTAACCTTGGATGGTTTATGAGTAAGATGCAATACGGTACTTGTCTTGTATCTATATTGTCACAATAGCCATTTACAACTGTTATAAGTCACGGATGTTATTGAATATGTACAGTTACTTTTTTTCCAAGGAGGAAATCTGAGATTTATTAATTCTTACATATGACTAATATGTCTATTCAATAAAAATCTTATCTTCTTTTCGTAAAATACGTTGAAAAATGTTGTACGGAGATAAAATTAAAAGATCAAGTGCCAGAATGATCTGTGAGCGCGATCCTGGGCTCAAAGCCGTTAGGACTCCATTGAATTGAAGCCCTCTTCTAAAAAGTTTTGTCCTTAAAAGCTCACAAACTTCTTTTCATAGCGTTAATAATAATAATAATAATAATTCAATGAATACGATGTTCTGGTGTGTTATCTAGGATTTCTTTTGTTACTAATATACATAAATATTGATATTCCGTTATTGCTTTTAATACGAATAAAATATTTTTTGACAAACCATCAATATTATTATAATATTATTCTTGTTTACTATTTTTCGATTATGATACAATATGATAGTATGGCTAGCTTGTAATGGGAATATATGTTCACATATCATATCAATATGATATCATGATATTAATATTGATATGCAAATATGGCTTATAGTGAATGTTCATATTTTCGATGTGCTCTATGTATCTAAATCGCCGATATTATGATAATCTTGATATGGCTGTCACTTTCTATTGGTATAATGGCTTTAAATATATTTGACACATTACTCCATTAAAAACCATTATATAGACACAATAATGGTATTAATGCTGACATTGATTCCGATAATTCAGATAAATATAGTTAATTTTTATATTGGTGTGTTATCGATGTCAAAGCTTACTGTCACACAAATTTCATCGGTTGGGACGAACCCCTTAACGAGCGAACTTTCTTGTCTTCTACGTGTTCTGTCTCCACTAATCATATGAATATTTTGCTTTGTCTATTTATATTCAAATCGAGCATGGAACCTAATATTGAATTTGGATTGGAACCATGCTTGGAATTGAATCACAGGCAGAGTATAGGTGCATAAATTACCATGCGTAGTCGCCATTTGTAACTACAGTAGCTATATCTGACCTTTGATTTGCCATAGAACTTCAATTCTGAAGATCCATTTCTTGTCTGGAAACGAAAGCAAATAAAGAGACTTAATGTTTCACGAACATTTAGTCTCTTTATGTTTCAAGTAAAGAGTTTAAATGTTTCACGAACCATTAAGTACTTTAATATGCCAAATAATATCATAAACCTTTGTAACAATATTATAAACATACTGTAATTGAAGTGTGTTCGCATTACATCTTTTGGGATTTATGGACATTTTGAATTGCCGCTTTGTAGCGTTGCTTGATTCGGAATGAAGGCATTTAAGTACCATGATCGATTTCTATAACGAATATTTACATTCTTCCATATTTCCTTACAAACACAATTATCTTTTAGTGTCTTTTACGGCTTTTTGTATTACTGTGTTGTACGTTGTGATTAAATAAATATTAAACTATTTATAACATTTATTGTTCTGTTTTGATACGATTAAAAATTATAAGAATACCCCAAATATTTGTCGAAGATTTAGGCTTCCTTCAGTGTAGCGCATGCATTAATATTATGTTTTAAACAATACTTTGTCTTGCGTACATTTTGAAGCCACGGCATGAGTTTAGAACTCATGGCAAGCCACACTGAGGTATGCTTGTAATAGAATGATTTCAAACTCTATTCAAAACATTTTTGGGACAACATAATGTCCAGAAAAGTGTTCCAATGAGATAGCTAGCTGAATGCTTAGAATGTGAATCTACTTAATAATGGTTCAGTTACCGATGACATTTATCGTTGAAATCCTTAACAGGCTTATTTTTTTTAAATCTTCATCTACAAGTAGAAAGGTTCAAACACTAGCTTCTGAAAAGTCATAATGTGTATTGAGATTTTAATAGAACCTTTGCATAAGACTGATTGTATACCTATCTCTTTGACCATCGATACTGAATTTTGCATTGGTGTTCCCAGCTTTCTTAACGTTTTCACGGTTTTCTTTTTTTTTTTCAGCCAAAGAACTGTCCAGGAGACCAAAGGATGGGATGTCTTCCGTGTTCTTCCACCAGAAGCCGACGGTGGCTCCATGGCAAACCAAAAATGCATGGAGATCACTGTCAGAGTTCTCAAAGTTGTGGCCTACCTCTTCACCTTCATCATGGTCCTTGGATCAGGTGTCATCGCCAAGTTAGCTGTCTTATTCATGACGTCACAGATCAAGAAGGACAAAGTGGTTGAACATTGCAGCAAGACAATCAGTAAGTGTTTTAAAGAATTGATTTCGTTGTGATTCACTTCAGGAGTTGGTAACAGAAAAATACAGAATGAAGCGTTATAAATAATAATAAAAATATAAGGTTTTCCTCAAAAGCGATTTGTTTATAAAACTTACCGTCTATTATCTAATTGATTACTTAACCATGTATTATTATTGTATTTAGAAGTGGTTTTATTATTATCAATGGATTATGAACTCGGAAAATCTATTTTTAACAATATTTGAGCTGCATTTTTTAAAATAAAAGGACTCCCGCCCATACCATTATCTACTTGCTTTTAATTACAATTATCTGGTCTGATATCTTTAAAACAATGTGGTAAAGAATATGCAGATATTATCAGGTGACCATGAACACTTATTTTCGTCTCAGAAGTTGGTTCGCCCTGTAGATGTAAAATAAAGTATTTACAGCTTTCCTTTATAGGAGACATCTCAGCAGTTACCAAACAACTTGCAGGATACGGGTAGCCAAAACGTTAAACGCAATCAACCATCGTTTTAAAGGTTCTGAGTTCCATTCGTGAATTTCTTACCGAGCACCGTAGCTCAGTTGGTAGGGCTATACCTTGATATTCGGAAGGTCGTGAATTTCCGCCCAGCGACTGCCCATCGTGACTAAAGTTTTCCTTGGTTTCAGTCGCACCAGATAAATGTTGGGATAGTACTTTGGTAAATCTAGGACCGAGTCCATTCCAAATTTGTCCCTTTGTTGTTATTCCCTTCGATGTAAAATGGCCTTCGAGCTGTGTTTGGAGTTCGTTTAAACATATCAATAAAAATAGAAGAACTGGGAAGTTTTTGTAGAGCCACTCTGTATATGTAAAACTGAGTTCTAAACCACTACTTTAGGCATACACAAGGTTTATCTGAAGTTATCAAATAAAGTGAGTAGACAGTTGTACGGATACCCTGTGTACGTTTCAAAGCTGTGAATTTTCTTCACATGAGATTTTCCGGGAATTATAAAATATACAGCGCAAATAGTTTTTATAGGGACAGAATTGTTGTTAACGTACTAAACAAACTGATGAGCTTCTAAGGACGGGACCTACACTTTTTGGTAAAGTGGATTCCGAACCACTGCGTTCAATGGATCCCGACGGGATTTGCACCCGTGACCACGCGCACGCTCTAACCTCTCGGCCACCCTGAGGTCGCAGTTTTTATAGGGTCACCCTGGTATGTAAGACAGTGTTGAGGGTTTTCTTTACAGAAGAGAAAGTCTTCAGCAATTATCAGATAAAGTGATGGAAAAGTTTTCATTGAACTCTTCTTTATGTATGTAACGGGGTGCATATAAGTAATACCACCGCACAGGACGAAACATTATCCAATCAGAGGATTTTTTTGTCAGACGACATTTGACGTCACGTACTTTATTTTTTTTTTTTAGCTGGGTAGAATCTCTATATTGCATGAAGTAGCTTTGTAGCTAATTCTATGTAGTTTTCGACCCAAATTTACATGTACTAAGTGTCGGATGAGCCATATTTGTTGTAAGTTTTCAATCAGGTAAAATAGTCACAAAAAGCACTATCTTGTAACTTACATAAATTTGAAGTTCGTTCATGTCGCCTTGCCGCTACGGAAAATATTACGACTTAACTAGTTACGTTAGTACAATTCATATTACAAGGAATATTCTAATGATCGTTTCGCTTACTTGTCTTAGAATTTTTGAAATAATGCACTGCACATGAATACACCAATATATTTGTAACTTTTCACAATATTTGTTTGTATCTGTAAATGTTTTACTTATCTTCGACAAGAACATTTTCTTTAAAATTTTAAAACGATTAGACCTAATCATTGCTTCATCTTTGCCTTTTTGATTTTCAGTAGTAGTGCTATACATAGGGTACGTTCCTCAGAGCGGCAGGGATTCACTTTCGTTGAAACAAGAGTAATTTCTAGTTCCTTAACACATCGCTTAAGTACCGAGGTTGGGGTTCATACAATATACTTGAAGACATTATTCTTTTGTTTCGTCAGTCTGCTACTCCTTGTCATAAGGTATTGCTTGTTATTGTTACTTTGCCAATAAGAGGGTCACCTTATGTAGAGATGTCTCCCATAATAAATACGGTATGTGTCACAACACAGTAAAATGCAGCTAGCCAATTATAACGTAGAAAATATTCCTCTGTTAAGAAGTCTCCGTAAAAAGAAAATATCGCGATCCGCGTGCCAGTGCTAGAGCTGGTTTTCTACAAGTGAAACGACAACGCCGATCTAAAATTGTGCCATCATGCGGTATCTCCACGCAAAAGGTGAACACGTAGTAGATATTCATAGTGAAATGAATGCTTTGTATAGTGATGTGATGAATAGGCAAAATGTGACAATATGGTTCCTTGCATTCTTGGAAGATAGGACTGATGTTTACGAAGAACACAGTGTCGTGAACCATTGGCGATATCTGAGCATATTCTTCAGCAAATTGAAGCTGAAATTCGTGCCAAGCGATTTCCACCTCGTTTTTTAACCCAGAGAAACATCTAAAGGGATATGGTTCGACGTCGTTAATAAGGTACAAAACAAAGTCAGAACATGGTTCAGAGGATAGGTGGTAGACTTCTATGACGCGGAGATATAGAAGCTTAACAAGTGTTTGCATAATGGCGGCATAATACAGGGGTTGGACAAAAAATCTAAAACGTTTGAAAAAGTGTGAAAATCATACCTAGTATGGTGTGGGGCCTCCTTTTGCGTCCAAAACAGCTTGGATCCGACGTGGAATGGACGTATACAGCTCCTGAATCGTGGTGTGTGGAATGTTGTACCATTCTTCCTCCAAAACATGCTCCAGTTCCTTAAGGGATGATGGTGGAGGGTAATAAGACCGAACACGCCTTTCTAACACAGACCACAATGGCTCAATGATGTTCAGATCTGGTGATTGTGGGACCCAGGGAAGGTGTGATAGCTCCTGGTCATGCTCCTCAAACCATCATTGCACCGTTATTGCAGCGTGACAGGGTGCCAAATCATCTTGGTAGATGCCATTACCATCCGGGAACAATGTGTGGGCCATGGGTAGAACCTGGTCCCCCAAAATGGCCTCATACGCCTTAGCATTCATCATTCCACGCAGGGCTATGATGGGACCTGCAGAAAACCACGAGATCACTGCCCATACTGTAACAGAACCACCCCCATGCTTTACAGTTGGGCGCAGACAGTCTGGATCATAGGCCTGCGACGGTGTTCTCCATACGTAAACACGACCGGTTGTTGGAAACAAGGTGTAGGTCGATTCATCGGAATACATTACGTGTTTCCACTGATCAAGCGTCCACTCCTTGTGGTCCTTGCACCACTGGATACGCCGCTTCGCATTTACTGCTGTGACCAGAGGTTTGGCGATCGCGGCCCTGCCATGAATTTTCATTTTATGAAGTTCCCGTCGCATTGTTTTTGATGAAACCGGGTTCTGTAGGCCGGAATTGAGTTCAGACGTAATTTTCATTGCAGGTCTGCTTTTTAGCTGCTACAATCCGTTTTAATGCCCTCCTGTCCCTATCGGACAGGATTGTCTTTCGACCACTGTTGTGCTTTGCAGACGTTGTTTGTCCATGCATTGTGTATGCCCTCGTGACATTGGACACAGTGCTTGTCGATACCCCCACAATGGTCGCCACTGTTGTCACTGAAGCTCCAACCAGACGGACACCAACGATCATGCCTCTTTGGAAGTCTGTCAGGTCGCTCATTTTACCGCACCACTTGCACACCACGAACTGGGTACTGCTGACGGAAGAGGAAGGTCCACATGACACATTAAAAACAAAACACGATCGGCAACCGCAACACGTGGTGTACAGTGGCGAGCCACACTTACGTGTCCTGTATGACGTGTTTTTAGATTTTTTTGTCCAACCCTGTATATTTATGTATTCACAGTGCAGGTTTTGAATAACAATCATTGTACATATGTTAAACACTTTTTTATCTTTACTTTCCAGACATCCCTCGCATAAAAATAACTCACTTTCTTCATACAATACATTAATTTTGTTGCATGTGATAATGTTTTGCATAAAATGTACAAAATTTCGAGATAGAAAAGCAAGTTTAATGGTGACTCTTGAACAGTATAAAACAATTATAAGAAATTGTTTATTTTTCTTCACTTCTAGGTCAAGGAAAGCTATTTGTAACCCAACTTCCAGAAGCTGACAGAATTGCTTTCGTTTGGTGTCTTCTTTTCGCCTACTCCGTTCCTGAAGTAGGCACTTTGATCCGATCTGCCCGAATATGTTTCTTCAAATCTTGGAGAAGACCCGCCTTGACTGATTTTATGGTTGTGTTCGGTATGGAAACTTTGCACTCAATAGGCGTGGCTCTGTTGGTTTTCGTCATCCTTCCGGATTTGGATGTCGTCAAGGGAGCTATGCTTACGAACGCTGTATGCATGGTTCCAGGAATTTTTGGTAAGTGTTTTCAATAAATTTAATACTAATAAACATTATAGCCTAGAATAATTAGCTTTTTTCTCTATTTTATTCCTTATTTTCGACTTAAATCCAATCTTGCATATTTTTATTTCGGCTATTTTAAACTCAAACAGTCTCTAATAGCAGACTAGAGATCCCTCAGAATGTCCATAGAGAGTCTCACACTGGATATTTGGAATATTCCACAATGGCATTATTACGTTTATGCGATCCCCATAAGCAATCCAGATATCCACGGGGTGCTCCATTAGGATTGTAACAAAATTATGTATATAATTTCAGTTAAACTGAACAGGAATATCCTCTAAATATCTTGTAAGTGTTACATTATTACTTTCTACATCCTAAATTGTCAAGTTGATAAAAGTTCTAAATGTCCGTGTACCAAAACTCAAGTCTGTAGGGGGTGGTATCTAAATGTTACCCATCTTAGATCCAACATTCAGATCGGTACTAAAGTTTTACAGCTGTACATCCTAACGTTCGTTAAAGTAGATTAAAATGATATTTCAAGGTGAGTTATAACAATCGTCGAGGTTATATTATAACAATTCTGATATATGGTTTATACTGTATAACCAAATCGACTACTACATGAGAATGTACATCATTGGTTGAATCTTAGCCTAAGCATTTATTTCTCTTATCAGTGTCTCCAAGTTTTTCTTGTATTCTCCAGCATTATTATACAAAACGTAACAGTATAATCCAATATATTCACACTTATAATAGATTCTCTCTTATTCGCAGTTATGAGCTCAATGACAATCTTCATATTTCCTCGCTCTTCAGTATTTTGAGGAAGCTTCATCCACTTGCATTAACTTACAGCGTTCATGTCACATGGACTCATTCATTTATGGCATTTATAAAATAGTTCCATTTGTCTATTAGTCGATCAGCATATATCCAATGCTTTGGTAGTCTTTCGTACCATTTCCAATAATTCTACAAAAACACCACATATTATCAGGGAGTTTCTCATTCATTGTCATACTCCATAGGTTATAGGACTTCATATTCCTAATTTTTTTTAAGAGTGTAAGCTTTCTAGTATTTTCTATGTCGTCTATCGTTTTAGTAACTGACTAAACAACATCTTAAAACCGCTGTTGCTAGATCAAACAGTGCCTTAACAACAGAGTTGCTACCAAACAAACTACTTGAAAAGTTGCTAGGTTGGCACAGAAATTTGTCATCCTCTCATAATAAGATTTCCAATGTGCTTTGGTTGCAAGGGAGAAGGAATTTCCCACAGATCTTGTTCTTTGAATGTCATTTATTGAAATGTATAATCACTAACAAGATAAGGCTTCGCTCCTATATGTATGCTACATTCGTAAGCCGATTGAAACTTACATCCAAGTAACGTATTGTTATATGGATAGGTTTCCAACGGGATGTTCCCAGGACATAATTAGAGTATTATTTGTTCCTCTGTTCCCAGCTATTTTCTTAGAGTATTATACCTATTGATCCTCTAAGAAATGGTTAGGTGAAAATAACATTGAATAAATTGTAAAATTGCAGTTTCGAAAACCGAACGAGCTCTACGTAACGATACTGGAGTGACTGCATAGTGACGAAAGATTGACGCCAGAGCAAATATTTAAACTCCTTTGTCTACTTCCAATCTAATCCAATGTGGACCAAATTTTCAGATCCAACTCAGTTTTATAAGCTTCTTTTTTCTGTGCGGTCCGTTTTTGATTTAAGTCTTAATTCCTTACATTTTTTGTAAGAATTAAAACATAAATAAAAAACGGGACACACAGCGATATCAAGCGTAAGAAACTGAATTACAACCGAAAATTTGGCCCATATTGGACATAAATAAAAAAAACGGGACACACAGCGATATCAAGCGTAAGAAACTGAATTACAACCGAAAATTTGGCTCATATTGGTTGAGATTGGAAGTGGATAAACGAGATTAAGGGCCATATTTATGAATAAACCCCAAGAGTGGGTACCTTCCAGGGGCATTGAAATTATATACTACTGGGAGCCACCCACCTCTTGGGAGTGATTCATAAATATGGCCCTAAGTGTTTTCTCCGCTCTCTGGCTTCATATATTAAAAAAAAAATTCATTGGCAGCAGTCAGTCCAGTATCTCTTTTCGATAGAGGTCATAGGAGAAAACGAATCGAGTCATAAATAAATTATGTTTTATTTTCTAAAATCTAGTGTTAAAATCGAAGTTTCCTTCTTACCTTCTTGTTTCAATTTATTGTTTGGTATAACAAATAATGCTTTCTTAAATCATCAAAGTCGAAGCAGGTTACAAAACACTTAGCCTGCTTTTGTACTTATTGAACTTAAAATTCTACATTTATTATGGATTCATTTCAAGTTTCCTATATTTAAAAGAATTGAGTAAAGACTATTTGCTTATATGTGAAAGCTATTTGGAAAATCTTAAAATACCGAGTCATAATAATAAACATTCTTTAGCATAAAAAAATATCATCTTGAATTATAAGAAGTTCTAAACAGATTCTCTGCTTTTATGTTGTTTTTTTTTTTGTTGTTTTTTCAGCTAAATACTCTTTGCAATATTATTGACCAATATAATAGTAATAATGTATAATTCAGTGGTCTTTCTCAACATTTGCATAATCATAAATCACTTATATGTTAGTAAGGAAAATCATTCTAACAAGAACTACTAAATTTATAATGAAAAGAAGGAAAATATGTTATGAGAGTGCGAGTCTAGACAGTTTTCAGAATGCATATAAAACATAATAAGGGTGAAATGCGCCGTGTACCATCGTAATATTTTAAACAATTGCATCCTATTGTATCTCAGTATAATGAACCGTGTTGCCTGAGGTAAAAGGCATTGCTAATAATAGGCCTTATAGATCAACCTGTACTCAAGATCAATTTTACAATTGTGTTCCTGGAAACAAATATGATTTGATAAATTTGAAATTCAGTAAGTACATATTTCAAAAAGATACGCAAGTATGCATATTGCAGATTAGTTTAGGCCCAGTATAGTATAGTATAGTTTAGTTTATTGATAATCCTTCAGTGTATATATTTGGTAAATTATCATCGTACAATTGGACTCGTTATACAAGTGCATGAATGCAGTACAGTATAAGTAATTATATACGGTTCAGTATATATTATAAAATAAAAAAAATATCTATTTGATCTATCTATTACATAATAAAATAAATAGAATCTATTTTATATAGTAACTTGGCATCAGCTATTTTATGTGAAGTTTTAGACGCCAGATCATGGAAATTCACTATTTTTCCCGCCTCTAATATTCTCCATGACGCTGGTTTTATGGCTCCTCGTCTCGTACTCATTTTGACATACTAGTTCTTACTAGACACAGACAAGGAATTTGGTAAACTCTATTCTTTGTGTCTTTTGAAACATGAACATCTAAATTAGGTAACTCTTTTATTTAGCGTTTTAGATAGTCTGAAAGCAGGTTTTAACCCGTTTTTTTATGTTATTTTTCTTCAATCTGTCAGTAGTAGGTTGACACAAAAGTAAACCTATCCATGTTTTATTCTTTCGCTTCGCTAGTTTTTCTTTATAACATTTCAATTGTGCGCGGTGGTACGGGAACCATTATTTGTTAAATAAATCGTGACTTTAAATCGTAATAAATCAGCCCTAGAAATCAGGTTTATATTAGATTTTTAATATCACAATTTTTTTTTCAAATTTTACACACATTAAACATTTAAAATAAACATAAATGTTCCCCAACTTTTAATACAATAGGTTTTTTTTTAAAAAAAAAAAACCACAAACATAGTTTTCGAGCCAAGTTTCTTTATTTATGAATCAGCTAACTGGTTTTTATTTTGCAATCCACTGTCACAATATCGCGTTTTCCTTCTTTCCGCATAAACCTGTTAGTTTGGATCCCTCAGTACTATAGTTCAGACAAAGACTAATTTTACGGACGGCTACATCATCTTTCATGTTCTTACCCTTTCATTTCACCCGATGAAGCCGATATATAATGTAGCGAAACTAGTTGTACGTGTTTATAATTGCCATATCGTTATATGATTTGGAACTAGTGAGGACGAAAATTCAAGTTGGGGGCAAATTTGCATTTTGGTCTTCGCTACGAATGTTTGCAATAGATTAGATTAGCTTATATATTATACTAACAGCCCTAACCTGTATATCGGGATATATCCTATATCGTAAATACTCACAGTTTGAGAACGTAGGTGCCATATATTTAAGAATGACTAGCATATACACTACAGCCTCGTCTGACAACATAAAACAGTTGAGTAAATATATTAACATTGGGTAGGTATTACTAAAGTAATTCTTAGGATAATATTTCACATAAAGTGATAAAACCCAACCTCGTATATACATCAAAATACTTTAACCTTGAGTAGTCAGTAATTGGACATAATTTTTGCAAGAAAATAACGAATCGAAATTCATTAACAGAGCAATACTACATTTTATTCCTGTTCTTTGAACATTTTTTTTTCTATTCACAGATTCATTTACTATTTCTTCTTCTTCGAACAAATTTCAAATGATTCAATTTTTCGTGTAACTTTGCAATAATCTTTCCTTTTAATCTTGCAGGTCTGTTGTCTCGAAATGACAAAGAAGCCAAACGTTACATCAAAGTGATTGTGGATATGGTAGCTATTGCAGCACAAGCGACAGCGTTTGTTGTCTGGCCATTGCTCGATGGACGTAAACATCCGCGTTTATGGCTCATTCCTGTAGCTGTGTTCCTGACATCTTGCGGATGGTGGGAGAACTATGTCACTAAACAATCTCCTATAGGTAATTTTGAACATTTGAAAGTATAGAAAACGAGGTATCTAATAGATTCGATTAATATCTTAAAAGTTATCTAATAAATTGCAGGAATTTAATTAATATATATTGAAACTAATATCTAATTAATGTAAAAATTGCGATATACGATGATTTGGTATTATTTAAAATTAGAGAATTATACGTAAAAGCATATGATATAGACAAAAGTAAATTGCAGAAACACTGATACTTTTTGTTTTGAATTTGTTGCTGCATTTCAGCTGGTAACATCGAAGTAGAAAGCGAAAGACTTTTCAGCTCGAAACAGCTTATTTTTAATGCATATTCTGCATAGTTGTTCTTATCTATAAGCTGCTTCACATCACAAACAGAGAACAGTTCGTTGATGTTCTAATGGATTTATAGAAACACCACATCCTTGCATCACTTTAAAGTTTGAATATTTGGTTTTGAGGTGCACGGTTGCATTTCCTTTCCTCTACAGAGGTTATACAAAATATTTTCATTAAACCGAATATAATGCAAACATCATGATACTTAGAAGTGAATTATGGAATATGTCTTTAATAAAACCATACATGAAATTTTGTATTGAATAATGAAGGCCAATGCTTATCGGTATAGTGGTTTGCCTGAGTACAAGTGCCCCTTTCACATAAAACGCAACAGCACATATTTTTCTCCATATCAGTGTTTGTCCTGCGGCGGGGGTATGATTGGGATTTTCCCTTCTCTGCTAGAATATTTCCTGACTCTTTTTTTTCCCGAAATATCCCACAAGCCTGGGATATGGACGGATGAAAAATATGGTATTCTTTGTTCTGAAATCATTTTCTCCCTCTTTGGAAATTGTTCAAATTGAAACTATTCCATACACATAATTTGAATAACCTTGGTCCTTTCCAAGAAGAATTTTAAGAACTTCCATGTTTTCAAATATGTGCCACTTGCAGTTGTTATTATTATTAAGAGCGATTTAGTATACAGAAATTACGAGGAAATATAGTCAGATGCAGATTTAGGTACTACCAAAATAAACAGTAAGTTAGGGTCACACACACTCCGCAGGGTCACACACAAATTCAATGGCTTAGGTGTAAAACAACTTAGGTAATTTTACACGCTAAGAGTAAATGGAGCTTTGCGTATATCCACTGAAAAGAAGTACAACTTGCTAACGAAATTTAATTGAATCAATCTAGGTTGTAAAGTTTCAAGAAAGTCAGTCGCATCAATGAAATAAAGTATTCTCCTCTTACTCGTAGCAAAGCGTTCATCAAAGTGACCAGTTTAAGATCCTCTAAATAACAGTCAGCTACACGATTTTTCGGTTCCAGCCGAACGATAGAAATAACGAATGTTATTGATGTGTGTGTGACGCTTACGGCAAGTTTCTCAACTTCCTGAAGCGTTTTGTCAGCGTATAAAAGGTACCTATAACCTAACCTGAAAGGTACCTATAACCTAACCTGAAAGATACCTATAACCTAACCTGAAAGATACCTATAACCTAACCTGAAAGGTACCTTTAACCTAACCTGAAAGGTACCTTTAACCTAACCTGAAAAGTACCTATAACCTAACCTGAAAGGTACCTAAAACATAACATGATCTTCTATTTTAAATTCAATATACAGCCCATAAGACATTTCAACAAAAGGTGCTAAGGTATTCTTCTGACTGTATAATTTACGTTCTCCACATACGTATAATGAGAGAAACTATGTCTGGTTTTAAAATAACTGCTAAATTTCTTTATGGTACCTTCATAAGCCTACTAAAGGATAAAGAAAATATAAAAAACTTAAACTAATGAAGAAGAGTCTCAAGACTGATTCTCATTTTTAAGTATTTAGCCACATTAACAGATGTAAGAATATCTTCTCTTTAGCTGAAACTACAAAAGATGTAAATCTTCTCTGTGTTAACCACAAAACTCGTTTTTTGATATGTTAAAAGGATCTTCTTATAAACTAAAACACTAATTTTGTGGACAAGTTGTGCGTGACAAAGTAGAAAAACTAATTATGTATTCGTTTCTTTGGTGTGGAAACACACACACACTATATTTAAAGGATAAATTTTAGGCTGCACTATATTATTTACACAAAAGAGTTATTCATACTTTCTTTTCTTTCTTTTTTCTTTTAGGTTTCGTAAAAACTTTGGGAAGAATAAAAGAACGCTTGAAAAGGACCCGTTATTTCACGTATATTTTTGTCTCGATATGGAAAATGATTTGTTTCTTCAGTTCTACACTATTTATCTTCTACGTGAAAGGCGACTCTATTCCAAATCTTTTTATAATGTTCCCAACAGGATTTTCTTCACACAAAATTGAAGTGACAGAGGTAAGACTCAATTTTAGGAAAGCTTGTGCGTCATAATGTATCCCACCAGCTGTCTACCTGCTCAATTACATATTAGAGTACACCAGTATAGTACGTTTTGAGCATACAAGTGATGATAAAAGACCGTGCAAAACCGTACGTTTCCAATTGGACGCTTGGTGTACTCGGTAGAGTGTTGGATTACTGGCCGGGAGACCCGGGTTCGATTTCCACCAAGCTCTCACATTTTAAATGTTCTTTTGACTTAAAGAACTTTACATTTTGCATGTATAAATAATTGTTCTCGTTTGCTTCCTTTTACACTTTCAACATTTTACAGAATTCACGGAAATAGGTTAGGTAAAGTCAGGTTAGATTCTATTTTGCATTATACGCTGTCGAAACGCCAAACGCTGTCCAAGATTACGTATAACACAACGGTTTTCCAATCTTCACAAGGTGCCTAACAGATGGCATTACTTGAATTCATTACGACGTGCAAGCTCTCGTGTTAACTTTAGTACTTATATTTTTTATATAACTTTAATGTTTTTTCTTCTATTCAATACCCATTTAAAAGGTTTTATTTAACATTTAGATGTACTTGATAGTATTATTATATTCATCCTTATATAGTTTTTCTTTCTCTTGTATCTCTCTCTCTATATATATACAGTTTTAATGTCTGCAATAAACTGTGTCTCAAAATATTATCGTCTTGTTATTGCTTGTTTCTTTCTTTTTATTTTGAAAAATTATGTTTTAGGTAAAATCGGAGCTCGGAGGTCACATTC
Organism: Lepisma saccharinum; assembly: GCA_022664845.1. Taxonomy (NCBI): domain Eukaryota; kingdom Metazoa; phylum Arthropoda; class Insecta; order Zygentoma; family Lepismatidae; genus Lepisma; species Lepisma saccharinum. The sequence continues at coordinate 43,811 of JAGDQP010002391.1, forward strand.
TTCCGGATTTGCTGGAGACACATTCAACAGGAGACACCGTGTTTGTCGACGCTTCCTACAATACACCAATCTTTGTACTAATTATTCAAATTATTGCTGCTTATCTTTGCTATATATTCGGTAAGTGATACAAATAGAAAGATTTTACCTAACACATTTTATATGATTGCAACTAATCAGATAAAGAAAACACTTGTGCCAAAAAATTCTTCTGGAGTACTCTATCATCTTGGTGAACAGAACATTGCTCCCTTGTTTTGGATTGATCTTCTCTGATTTAACAACGAAACATTTTTCTAATATTGTCTCTAAAGGTTAAATAGTCATCTTGTACGAAATACCACGTCCAATTAAGGAAATTATCACAAAGTATTTAACATATCACTATATGATTATAGAGTAGATTAGAAAATGGTCATTAAGAACAGTGTCGGATAAGTCATAAAAAAGTAAGGGAATGCAATGTCGCATGTTAGTTTTCGTTAAGATATAAGATATTACTAGTCAATATTACTTGACCAGATAAGTAACTAATTCCTTTCTATATAAAGTAATGTGTTAATAACACCTTATTATCTTATTCCGATCTTAAATATCTCGGACCATGAAGAACTTTTAGTTCTAAGCAAACCATCCCTTCAAATGTTTCAGTAAGGTTATCGAAGAATTCCTTGCAGTTGATAAATACTTCTCGCTAATACAAAGAAGATGTTTTACTGTACTTTCAACTTTTTATTAGCCATTTCTTTCATTTGAAAATACTTTTATCAAAAAATTGAAAGTGATAAAGCCTTGTTCTGCTGGATTTTTGAATAGAATTGTAGTTTTAAGGGCTTTAGGCAACTTTAGCTCAGGCAGGATTGATGATGATGGGATGAATTGGTGGAATGAAGGAAGTGGGAGGAAACGGGAGAACCCACGCACGTGGTGTTTGTCCACCACAAAGCTCAGATGGCATGAACAGGGATCGATCCTATGACATCTAGCACCAGAGGTAAGCGCTCTACCAAATGAGCCACTGCGGCCTACGCAAGATTTTTGCATTACGGTATCTAGTAAGAACACTTCTCATTAGAACTCATAAATCATAATTCTAAACTGATGTAGTGTCGGGAAAAGATCAGATACAATAAATAAATAAAAATAAAATCCCTGAGGCTATGCTGGTTCGGACATAGGAAATGTTTTCTTACCTCTAGGTAATGCACGATGGATGATTCCACGGCTTATTTGCTTTTTTGTGGCATAGGCCCTTGGATTTCGTTAGACATTCAATAGACATATACGACCAGTTCTCGTGAGTTTTAAGGGCTCAGTGTCAGTGACCACTAAGCCACAGTTAAGTAGGATATGATTAATCTTTCATCTTAGACCTTTTCCCATATCTTATTGACAGTGTGAACTTCAGTCGCTTCTGGCACTCAGTTCTACAATTAATGATGAAAATATTTCTTCTCTGATGAATCTGTTTATCTGCAACGTGCAAGCAAGGAATGGAGACGTAAGAAAGTTACTCTAGGTAAAACCTATTCGTTAAGCGTTGCAGTTATTTAAAAATTATTGTAACTCGTTAGTAGGAAAATTTATTTAGAAAGTAACACCTTATTAAGTAACGCACTCCATGCTATACGTTACTTCCCAAGACGCATATGTACATTATTTGAAGGTTTCAGAAGCAAAGAGGTATAAGTGACATCAAAAAGTAAAAAGTTCGAGTTAATCCTTAACTTTAACTTTAAAAAAATGTCAGTTTCACCGCTTTGCTTCTCATTTCCTCTTTTGTTTAATCTTATATAAGTAAGAAAGTGGAATGTGACTCTACATAACTGTATACTATGTAAATTTATGTGCTTTTTAGTAATAATCGCAGTATAAGAAAATGCTTCTTGTTACATCTATAATTATTATTGAATAATATCCTCTATAAACTAGATGTGTAAAAAAAGATACAGGGTGTTTCAGGACCTCTGGTACAAACTTCGGGAGATGAATCCTCATATCAAAACAAGAGAAAAAGTTCATATGAACACGGGCCCTATCATGCAAAGTTTCGGCGCTAGAGGGCCCCAAAGACGTCCAAAACTATTTCAGGGCGATTTATTTCGAATATTAATAGCTGCAGAGCTGGCGGCTCATCGTTTCGTCAAAGAAATAGGACTTTCTCGTTCAGAAAATGCACATGTCAGAAGTGACGGGAAAGTGCGCGAGGGATTCCCCGATTGAAGTGAGGGATTCCCCAAGAACTTCACAGCAAATGTGGGTCGAACAGAGCAAGTAGAAGATGACTTCCCATCAGAGAACAACACAACGTTGATTCCAAGGTGATACCTCAAACAGATGCAAAATGGGGAAGAAATAAAGAATATATTGCGTGGTTGCATAATTTCACTCGGGAATTCCTCCCGCATCTTCCCATCACTTCTGAAATGTGCACTTTCCGAACGATCAGGCCCGATTTCTTTGACAAAACAATGGACTGCAAGCTCTACAGCTATCAGTATTCGAAATAAATCGCCTTGAAATATAATTTTGGAAGTTTTTTGGGAGCTCTAGCGCCGAAACTACGCATGATAGGGCATGTGTTCATATGAACTCTTTTTCTTGTTTTGATGTGAGGATTCACCTTCCGAAGTTTGTACCAGAGGTCCTGAAACACCCTGTATGTTATTGACTACAACTTGGTAAAAATCAGGTATTCTATTCCACTAAGATATGAAATACGAATAAAAAACTCCGCATGTAGTTAAAAACATATCCACATGTAAGGGAGTATCTTTGTGTTTGATACCAGTAGGTATGATGTGGATTAGTCCAGGCTTGAGCTATATTCTGTGTGTGCAATTTTAGTTAGTTTCAGACGTTAGAGAAAAAGACGTATTGTTTCTGATCTGTTATTTTTTCGGAAAGTATTTGAAAATGACATGACTCCACAGACATAGTATCGCTGTTGCAGTTTCGTATCCCGTCACTAAAAACTCGTGTAGACAACACTGGTCTCTTCCACTGCAAAAAAGGCTAAAACTAATATAATAATAAAGTCACCAATCTGGAGAATATGTACTGCCTACAATGAAATGTGTAGGAATTGCATTGAATTTGATATATGTGTCATGTCTTACAAAGCGTATAAAGATGTTTTAATAAAAAAAATGTCTGTAACCAATATTGTAAATATCGACACATTAATTAGGCTATAAAGCCTGATGTGTTCACAATAAATAAATAAATGTCTCTGCAAGCTTAATAACACTCGTTCACTAAACAATGAAACTGAACTAAATCCTCAGTCAGCTCAACAATCAACTTTTCTATGCAATTCTCAACTGGTTTACTTATGAGCCAAGTGATAAAAATCTCAGCATTGCTGTAGATTCACACGGTTCTACAAAAGAAGTATTAGTTTACTTTAAAGGAAATTGCATGAATAGCTAAATAACATAAATGTATTTACATGTAGAGAACAGATAGAAAAACAATTGAATGAAAATTACAAACCAATATAAATAACCATCAAACTTTCGCCGTCACAGGCGTTTTCTGCGAACAAATAAAGTTAGCGAGCAAGCAAGTAACAAGAATTTATCTTTATTTTTATATGGGCCAGTCTAGTAACTTTGGACTTCGGCCCGTCACGATTTTCCCTTTAGCTATTAAAATCCACACCCATGCCCCTGCCGGGGCTGTAGTCGTTGGCCTACCGCCGTAGACCGCAGGGCTATCCGGCCGGCAACAAGAATTTATCATGACACCAGTTCGTAAAATAACACAGAAATATTTTGTAACACAAAGCTGTTTCTCTTTGTTGCCTTAAAGAAAATATAACACACATTTGCATGACGAAATTGTACCAAAGTAGTGAGTAGTAGAATTTCCGATGAAATATGAATGTACATATTTGTTTAAAAATCTCAAGAGCATAATAAAATAATACAAGTGCCTAATTGTGTATTCTTTAATTTCAGGAAAATTTGCTTGCAAAATTCTTATCCAGGGTTTCAGCTTTGCCTTCCCTGTGAATTTAACCATTCCTGTAGCCATCTCTCTTCTTATCGCTGCTTGTGGTTTAAGAAATAGCGATCCTTGCTTCTTCCATGGCTACATTCCAGACTATTTGTTCTTTGAAGCACCTCCAGTCTATCTCTTGAATGACTTCATTTCCAAACAGGTAAATCAGTATAAGTAAGAAAAGCTATCAATTATTTTTTTTCAAAGTTATTTTCAGTAACAGATATTATTAAAACATTTCACCTAATAATTTGGTTTATATAAACTAAGAGAGGTGCTTTAAAATTGTTATAAAAATTATGTATTCTTTCAACTCAGATCAAAACGAATCATTTTTATTGGTAAACAATAGAACTTTCAGCCGATAGATAGCAACACGCATCACTGTAGAAGATGGTAGAATACATTAACAATAAATTATTTTAAGGAACTTTACTAAATTTTTGGGCTACGAGTCCCTACTGGTTATAATAGGAAGAAATGAAAAAGATGGTAAAAGCTAAACAAGGTTTGTACTTCATATAATGCACTATTTTTTAAGCATAAACAATATTTCATATAAATTATTGTATCATTTATAGAATATTCACATTCAAAATCAAGTTAAATTTTCAAAGCACAACATCAAAACTGATCTGGAAAACTAGGTGAAAAATATAATTGAAAATTCCCTGTTTTGAGGGATAAAAGTTAGATTATAGTTTAACAGCACTATTTCATAGCTTTGATTGTTTCTAGCGCTCAACATCAAGAATAGTACAAATCAATTTAGACATTGTTATAATGGTAGCGCGAAAAATTAATCTGTCTTTTACTTTCTTTTAAATAGCATGCGTGGGTGTGGTTGCTTTGGCTTCTCTCACAAACGTGGATAACACTTCACATCTGGACTCCGAAATGCGAGCGTTTGGCAACCACTGAGAAATTGTTTGTAACGCCCATGTACAACTCACTGCTTATTGATCAATCATTGGGTCTCAATCGACGAAGAGATGATGAGGCTGACGTCAAAACGGAGGTACGTTGATGATATGTCATAATTGTCTGTGTAAGTGAACATGTCTCAGAATATATTCGATGATTTGTAGGTATAGTGGCCATTTCTTGAGGAAAGGAAAGCATCCACTGAATAAGAATGTACTGCATGTTATTCACTGACCGTGTGAGTGTATATGTTTACCTTTCAGGAAATACTGAATGATGAGAGGTAACGTTATTTACTTATAACTGTCAGAAGAAAGTTGGAGTTCAACAGAGAAAGTTTGTTTAGCCCTATCGTTTTCTTATCATTAAGTCCTATCCTTAGTCCTCTATAGGTCGGCGAAGCCATATGTAATTTACTGGTTTTTAAGAACTTTTCAGGAAGTATATTTTGTGAATCTGGAGAGGTCATTCCCTGAAAGAAACACTGAATAAATAAAAAAAAAAAAACTTTTCTTATTTCTTCTTCAGTTTTTCTTAATAATTTTGATCTTTTAAGGGATATTTTTTTCAGTTATTATACACTTATTTCTAGATCAGAAACACAAAGTAAATTTCAAAAATACATTAGTGTCTTTCGTTTCCAAAGAAAATAAATATATATTTTCGCATCATAATTAAAATAAATATTAATAAAGTATTTTTTGGTTGATTTAAAAAAAAAATCACAAAATTTTTGCATCACGTCAACAATATTAAGTTTTCAGAGAAGTGTTCCAGCACAAAACTGTAGAATGTGTATTACCTGTAATACTCCTAAATAGTGGTGCTTACAGGTTTTCCATTTCCTCAAAGACTCAAGTCAATTGAAATCTTTCAGTGACTATTGACTAAAATGAATTTCATGGGGAAAATTCACCCTTCTGCCAAATAGAACTGAAAGATAGGTGTCACATATTCAGTTAGATAGTTTCGAAAATATTATATTTATTACTTGTCCAGTAATATAACGCGAGTAAATCGTGAATGTTAGTTTGTTATCTTAATCTCAGAAACGGTTCTGTCAATTCTGATTAAATTGGAGAATCTAGTACTGTATTTCCAATGCGAGAAATCAATTTAGCTAGATATCTTCCTCATAGAACTTCATTTTGGTGTTATAACGGGGAGGAAGAAAGGGAAAGGTGAATTTAGACCCCAATGTGCTTACATTTAGCAGGTATCACTGTTGTGTTTGGACCATGAGCTATGCGGAAAGCCTTACGATATAATCGTAAGAGGTTAACGCAATATGAGGCCCAAGAGTATACGTTACGTCACGGAAGACCATGAACTATTGATAGTTCCGGCTTTAGTTTTGGTCATAGCTCCAGTGACAGATGATTGATTCATTTTGGGCTGTTATAAGATCAGTTGTCATCGAAAATTTTGGTGGAAGGAATCTTGTACCTTCATCTCCCCTAAAATTGAATATTGCTCCCCAATTTGGAACATGGCTAGTATTTCTAATTTATCTCATATTGATTCTGTTCTGAACTTTTTTCTTGCTATAGTTAAAAGAAGAATACCATCAGTACGTAGCTTCAGCAAACCAGAGTTATTATCCGTTCTTGGTCTCCACGTACCCTCTTCTCGTCGCAAGCTGGCAGATTTGATGTATTTATACAAGATACTTAACGGTAACCTTAGAACTGGAGAGTTGATATCTAAATTTTACTTCCGTGTTCCCTTGCGAATAACCAGAAATAATAACCTCCTTCATTGTGCCACGCCTAGGTTAAGTATACTGCAGCGCTCCTTATTCCATAGACTAGTAATTATGTACAATAACCTTGATTCAAATATTGATATTTTCGGATCTGAACACACTTTCCATCGAACGCTAAATACAAATATGTGAGTTATTCCTCTTGTGTAGTATAATCGTTATGTTTTTTATATCAATTGCTGTGTTATGTGTTGTTTAAAATTTAATTTCATGTTATTTAGTTTGTAGTAAAGTTATTTAGTTTGTAGTGAAGTTATTTAGTTTGTTGCATTGTTATTTTGTTTCTGTGTAAAATGGCAACTCAAGCTGTATCTGAAACTTAATAATAAATAAATAAATAAATAAATTGTAGTTCCAATTCATTTAAGGCTATTAAAATACTATCGGTTTACATCATAAGTGTTGCGTGTGTAAGGAACCTGTTCTAAGATCAGAAGTTAAGACGCGGTTCAATGACAAAATTATGAATGTTCTCGATTTACATAGAAAACAGTTCACAAAATATATCATTAACGGAGCTAGTTTGTTCGAATATCGCGCGATTAGTTTAATCTCAATAACGTGCTTAAGGACTCTTTTTAAAACTAAAATGGGTAATGATTCAGTGTGCAATTTGTCATTGTGTTTAGTGCCTTGATAAGTCGAAAAGGGAATTGGAAATATTAACATCTATTTCATATTTCTTAACCCCGGTTACGGTTAAAAAAAAAGTGACTTCTTATATCTCAATACAGCCAATCTTACAATATTTTGTTGCGATATCCGTTTAGCGTACCTAACGAATAAGTGGTTCATTCCTTATACCTAAGGAATAAGGTTAATTTCTCTGGTTAAATAATCCGTGTTGGAACAAAGCTTTTATGAGCGTAGAAGGAATTTCTTCCATATGTTAGATTTAGATAAGAACGTATGATTAGATTTCTCACGTTTGAATATGGTGCCGAAAGTAAGCTTTCTATTTACCGACGTCTGAATTTTTTGATTGGATCTGATGATGGATTAATCCTGTAAATTTGCACAAAAATTTACCATGCAACCCCGCCATTTTTTTTTTTCGGAAAATATGAAGAAGTGATTCACAGGGTACAAAACAGGACCGATGGAAAGGGGATCGAACTGTGCCATCGCACGTGTATGGTGGGCGGCAAAATTGTGGAAAGAAAATTTAAAAAAATATCAAAACGTAGGCCTGGCTATAGGATTACATTGGAAAATAAAATTAACAAAGATGTAATACTATGTTCTGTTAAAAGCATAATGGAACTTACTTTGATAATCATGTAAATACTTTTAATTAGCCCAACTTCCAGTTTTCAAACTGCTAGTTACAGATTTATAGTACTCATTGCAATATTTGAAAAATGATAGCAGTTCAAGGAAATTTCAACATGACAGACAAGTGAGTAAAAATATAAAATTATTTATATTCACAAAGTATATTTTACACTCTATGAAATACATAAATTACAACAGCTTCATTGATTTGCACATTTCGACATTCGATATTTTCTCTGATGTGTCATTTTTCCTTAAAATGGCCGCTCATATCCCTCCTAAAGTGAGAGCTATTTTCAGCTCAACACAATTTTCTTACTTCTACTTCTTGGCAACACTCTAAAACGATGAAACCATGAAACCTTACATATGTTAAGGTCCCATTTTCTGTCTCTCTATATTGTCTTACTTTTCTGTAAATAGTTTTTCCTTTTTTTCCCACCGCTGTCTCAAGTCTTTTAAATCTTACTATTATAGTATGTGCTATTGCAGCGAAAAGTCTTCACGGACTCACGTAACTAACACATACATTTAAAAAGTATTGCCGGCTCCCCTCCTCCATCTACGCACCAGTGTCCATGTTTAAAATGCAAATATTTTCTTTGAAACATTGATATAACAATACTTTGGTCATCATAAACTATTCTTTGGTTGACTTACCTCCTAGCATTCCATTCAGCAGAAAATCTCCCCATTTTCAATGCGATTAATCCATCTTATATAAATATTGACATTTCGTGTACCACGTATGTAATAGTTACTCCTTCTGCTTAAAATATTTTCGTAATTTCGATAACTACCAAGGCCCTTTCTAAAAGACCAGAGTAACAGAGCTCTATTCACCTCAAACCTCCCGTAAGTGTTGTTTCTAACCTCATTGTAGAACTGTTCCTAACCAAGTTTCATTCATAAAGAGACACTTTAGTGTTTTAAAAGTCTCTTATTGTCGAATTCATTAGTGTCAGTTTCTTTATATTTTTTTTAATGTGTTATTCTATTTCTTCTTAGTGACATCTTCAATATTTTTGCATTAAGTGTACACCATACGTATAATTTTGTATTAATGAAAAATAAAAACTATTTTATCTCTCTAGGATCTAGAACTAGATAAAGACCCTGCTAATGACGAATATTATGAAACCATCTCCGTTCACACGGACGCTAGCAGTTCTACACCAAAGACGGTAAAATCGTCTGACCACATTACTCGCATCTACTCTTGCGCCACAATGTGGCACGAAACCAAGGAGGAAATGATGGAAATGTTGAAGTCTATTCTGAGGATGGATGAAGACCAATCTGCTAGAAGAGTTGCACAGAAGTACCTCCGGGTAGTCGATCCCGATTACTACGAATTTGAAAGTAAGTGAAAAGTATTATACATATACATGAGCAGTTTATCAATAAAATACGTAGAATAGATATATAGATTCATATGAGACTGTTTAGTTACTACTAGGATAAGGAAAATTCAAGGTAAAATGGAACGAAGCAATTTATTTACAGCTTATTTCTTTCAGACAAAAGCACAAACAGAATAATTGCTATATTTCAAACATAGTTTGTTGTCAAGTAGAGAGAAATAAATGACGAGCATGTGCACACTAAACAAATGACAAACGATAATTGTGCCAAATAACGGACGAGGCATCAAACTTGGAATAACTAACTACTGTATTTCGTGTAAGTTTTGAGAGGGGAGTGTATAAGGATATATTGCAAATGCTGTGCAAAAAGAGGGGTGGGTAGAGTATTTTACGGTTTAGGTCAGGTTTCATTTTTGAGCTCAAATCGTGAATAAATCCCTCCCACAGGTGGCGCGTTGAGCTGTTGGTCGTAGGGGGTTGAATATGTATTATGGCAGCATGGAAAGATATATCAAAATTAGTGTTGTGTGACTGGTTTTGTAAGGAGACTGGGCATCTGGTTTGTTGATGGCGCAAAAGTGCGATGGTTGTTAATACGAACGTTGAGAACTCCACCTGTTTCTCTCCACATAAAAGGTATCACAGAATTTGCGATTTTGGATGTACATTACTTTAGAGATGTGGCTTGTATCCTTGAGATTTAGCATGTAGTGGCTACTAGCAGTTTTGATAGGGACAGTGTGAGAAGTGATGAGGATGGAGCATATCATACATCTTAGTTTCTTGCATATGTTGGAGCTGGTTTGGGGTGGTAGAGAGAAAAGATTCGTATGGCCCAGGATATTTCTCAAATAAAGGAGGGGTGGGTGGGTGAAAAACAAATCTAGGTTTATTGGAAAATACATGATCCTGTATCTGGGTTGGAGTGGGAAATGTGGAAATGAACATGTAGGATTTGTCTGATCTTGATTAGTTTAGGATGGAACTGGGTGATTATAGCCGGTAGATTGGGTTTGATGTTAGAAGTGTGGATGGGTTGAGTATGCGAAAATGCACGTCGGATCTGCTTGTTGAGAAGGTTAGCCTTGGTTGACTAGAACCTTCTGGAGGCCTTGGTTTTAATTTTTGATTGCAAAGGTTGTAGAATTCAGGAGTTGCCCTCTGAGAGCAAAGGAGAAAGGAATCGTTTTCTTGGTGTGGTCATGACGGGACCTTGCGTAGTGTAAATTCTCCATATAGTTGGTTGGTTTTATGTGAACGGAAGTAGTGAGGGTGTTATTTTCTGAAATGTTGTCCGCGTCACACAATATGACATTTTTGTTTAAAATGGACCAAGTAAACCGAATAACACGGAATTGGTTCAGCTGTTCTGGGAAAGTGTTGACACTGGCTTCACCATGAACCCATAACGTCTAGATATCAGCCAAAAATCGGATCCAAAGTAGCGGAGTCAAAGGCTGAGTTTGTAAGAAATCATATTCGAGTTTGTCGATATACAGATTCGCGTATTGAAGGAGCCTTGCTCGTACTCATGTTTGTTCCTCGTACCTGAGTACATAAGCTATAAGTAAATTTCTTTCTTTTAATCTTAATTTTTCCTTAAATTATCCTTTCGGTCTTCTTTTGTATTAATAATATACAGGGTGTAACAAGACCTTGGGGAAAATCTTCGGGAGGTGATTCCTGACATCGAAACAAATAAAAATGTTTCTATAAACATGGGCGAAATTCCGCTTCGTTGTGGAGATCCAACTTGAGGTCCAAAGTCGATATTTTTCAATAGGGAGAACACGTATCATTCTCGATAAGTCAGAAACGACGTATTGAATGATAATCTCGTTTCCTGAAGTTTGTTTCTTACAACATTATGGATTTTGGGAGTGAAAACACGATGTCACATGGTTGTCAGTGTTGCCAACTTCGTTATAACATTGTTTTTTCGAATGGCACTACATCGTGTTATTGGATATGTGTTATCTCCTAGTGATGATAAACAATATATGTAAAGCACACACCACAGTGTTGTTAAGTATGAAGAAGACAGAAAGGTTTTCGCAATCTTGTACAAACTACACATTTTTCTATATTTCACCTCGGGTCGTATCGTAGGTGTTGCTTTGAGTTGTCTGATGAAGGAAATACTGTACTTAACAAAAGTTATAATATATGTGGAAATCATTTAAAAAATGATTTGATTATATTACCTAGGTTAAGTATACAATATACAAAGGGAACTTGTTACTCTGAGAATATATTTCAAAAGGAATATAATGTGAGTAAAGCTCTAACGATAATTGATATTGAAGTAACATGAGCTATGTACCAAGGAAGTTGTAGAATAAATTACAATATATCGGATCGAAAATGACATTGGATAGTTTGTAAAGAATTCGTGTGAGGTGTTGATCATACATTTAAGGCTGATTTTCATGAACGCTTGCGTTGCTTACGATTTGGGTGAGTAGCCAATTGAAACACATGTTTTATTGTAAGGTAAGTGTAACACGTGTTTCAATTGGCTATTCATCCAAATCACAAGCAACGCAAGGTTTCATGACAATAAGACCTTAGATACTATTATGTATAAAGACGATAATTGGCCTCTCTGAATAAAATCAATAAATGTCAACTTTTACAAGCGAGTGTATTTCCAGCACTCTTTAAGACATATTATTTTGTTTCTTGGAATATTGTATTTAATTTTAATTGGTCATATTGTCTTCTAAATCTATAAAACAAAGGCTTTATTTCAAATTTTGCATTTTTCAGCTCACATATTCTTTGATGATGCCTTCGAATTGAGCGATGAGAATGAAGATGAAAATGTTGTGAATAGGTTTGTGAAGTTGCTGGTGGAAACTATTGACGAAGCAGCCACCCATGTTCACGAGACCAATATTAGAATTCGCCCCCCAAAGAAGTATCCTACCCCTTATGGTGGCCGTTTAGTATGGACGTTACCTGGTAAAACAAAAATGATTGCACATCTCAAAGATAAATCCAAAATCCGTCACAGGAAACGATGGAGTCAGGTATAATTAATTAGAATTTCTTTGTATATAATGTGTTTGTATTTACAACGTAGTACAACCTATCTGATTACACCACTGTAAGTTTCAGATATCACAGATACTTTTCACAGGTTCAGCCAGAGAATGTAATCGTGTCTACGTATTTCAATACTTTCCATATTAAAATCGATTTTAGAAAGTTTTATTACGTTTATATACAGCGAACTCTTTGTTACCAACTTTGTGAATTAGCCTCGACTAAGTTTAGAGAAAGTAAATTTCCAGTACAGTTTTCGTTTCCAGTTTGAAAATTTAAGTAACTCAGCAGGAGCGGTTTGTCCAAGTATACCGCAGAAGGAACTGTGGGAGAAAAGCGAAGAGTTGAAGAGGAGACAGGGTAAATGTGGGGCGTGTTCTTGGCTATGTTAAAAGAGAGGTAAAGTTTCTTCTTTCTGACAAACTAATGTTGAGTTGGTAGCATTCATCGATTAGAAAAGCATTTAGAATCACAAATACAAATATACACGGCTTATTTTTGGATTTAACCAAGTCTTAGAATAAATATCTAACCACTAATGGCCCAAACTACACTAGTCATGCTGTACTATTGCAATAGCATATTTCTCTATTCTTACCGTGTTAAGAAATTAAATAGTCAATTTGATTAAGTTCATTGAACTGTGCACGGTTATTCATCAGGTAATTTAAAAATAACTGGCCTAAAACCCCCATCCCTCCCTATAGTTACCCAAAGATCCAATGAATAAGTTCAATTTGAGTAATTTAAAAACTTTTTCGTTCGGTTTATATATTTCTGACGCTAAGAACTAATTTTAAGTTCAAAAAAATATGTTTTCATAATGATTTGCGGATTATCCGTGATTTTCTTTATCCTCGCCCACACCGCTAGTTATAACCGCGGATAGTGGATAGTTTGCTATATCTATAATATTAATAAATCACAGCCATATTCAATCCACTACTGGATGCGGCCTCTCCCCGAAGGGAGGAGAGTGGTCTACTGCTCCCACGCTGACCAAACGGGTTGGGAGAGGAGAGCCTAGGCTCTCCTGTGATCGCCACTATCTTTCATTCATAGCAGCTCCCCAATTGCATCACGATGCTGAGTTGGCACCGTTCCAGACCCATACACCTTGGAAAAAATCGTTGGCAGTGTCGGGAATCGAACCCGAGACCCCTCAATTCGTAGTCAGACACGCTAACGACTAGGCCAAGGGAGGTGGTCATCTATATCTCTGTCTATATTTATATATCTATGTATCGGTCTGTATATTTTACATATATTTGTGCAGAATATTTGGATATTTGTAAATTTCTAAGTTCCTCTAGAACTAATTAATTAGTTATAAGCATGTGATGGCTGACCTTTAGGAACGCAGTATGGGAATCAAAATGTGTCATGCTACTTACAATATGCTAAAACTTACGGATGTAAATGACTTTAATTTTCTGGCTTTGGAGAAATGATCCTCTATGCAACCCAGTCTAATTAAGTCATCAATAAATACAGAGAGTGCCATAAATGTTCAGAAGAGAGCAGAGAATGCAAACTAATAGGAACTTACAACCCGCCACAAAGTGGTACTTCTGGAATAGTACGAATAACAGAGCAAAGTAGACGCGTATTTGGTTCATGGATCTTATTCTGTTCGTAAACTAAATCGTGCTCATATTAAACGCGGGAAAAGTGCATGAGAGACTGAACATAGTACCTAGAATAATTGTGAATGTTGTTACCGATTGCTTCCTACGAATCATTGTCAAGTTTCTCCTGACTAGACAGTACAAGAAGGAGGAAACATGTCTGAAAAAGTGGAAAAGTAACTCGTCAGATAATCTTACCAGTACTTAGGTAATATAGGTCTGTGTTTCCGGATCATGTGGTAGATATTTGTTTCCTTGTTTCGTAATTAATATAATTTGTTCACCTACATAGAGAAAAATACTAGTAATACATTCTTGTCAAACTATAATTTAATGTAAGTTTACCCAAAAGGAAGGGTGTTTAGGTGCATAGTTGAAAAAGAAAATCATTAACGTGTTTCCTTCTTTGTGCAGATAAATAAATATTAAATACACAAAAAATGCATTTCCCGTGTTATCATATGATCTGACGCCATCAAACATCCTAAACTAATATGTTGCTCTAGTGCTAACTAGCGGAGAGATCGCTTCGATTCGTTACACTGTACAAAACATGTCTTCAGCATTTTTCTTCACTTCGACAACGATTCGCACGGCATATCGAAATATTGATAAGCATATCCACAATTCTACGAGAGATGTAACTCAAGATAGTGTTTGCGTTTTTTATATGCACAGTTCCTCTTGCGCAATATCGTTGTTTAGTTGTTACTAGGTGAGCACTGGATTCATTTTTGGCAGGAATCTGCAAATTTAAAAAAAATCTACACGAAGCTTAAAGTAATTTAGAAAATAAAAGTAGATGGTAAGAAGTTGTCAGCTTGATTAATATATTGATTAGACAAACCTTAACATTGATTAATATATTAATTAATGTTCGAAGCACTTAAAATCGATATTATTGTAAAAAGACAAGGTATATATGGCAAACTTGCAGTAATTAATAAATTAGGAAAATAATGCTGTATTTCAAACCATCTTTCATAGGTAATGTACATGTACTATCTGCTGGGACACCGTTTAATGGAGTTGCCAATTCCTGTTGATCGAAAAGAGGTTATGGCCGAAAACACATTCCTTCTTACTTTGGACGGAGATATTGATTTCCAACCTGGTGCAGTGCAATTGTTAGTAGATCTTATGAAGAAAAATAGAAATCTTGGAGCTGCTTGTGGTCGTATTCATCCTGTGGGTTCAGGTAAGAACAATATCTCATAATTGTACTTTAGAAATTGTAGTATCTTTCAAGAAACTAAATCCTATGCCAAGGTGAGAATATTGAAGAAAAGTAGTTTAAAAACAATGAATTCATATAGAATGGGGGCAAATAAGGCCAGTATTTGGCTCCACAATATACTTAAAAGAAAAAGTGCCGCTACTACATTTCTTAACATGGCGAAATATAGCCAAGAGCTTGTAGTATTCAAAACTACGAATGTGTACCTTTTTCAGATTTATTTGTGTAACGAAGAGTATTAGCATTAGCTACAGTAGTTATAGTGTTAGCCCAACATGTTTTCTTTGAAGATGTTATAGACTACCTCCTGACATATAAGATAAGAATGGAAAGTATTGTAACTATGTGCTCCTATAAATGTTAATTGTTTTGTGCTGCTACGAATAAAAAGCACGTTTTTTTTTCTTTGTGTGCGAATTGTATACGGAGAACATTCATCTAACACTTGCATATTTCAGTGTAAGAAACTTCTATAAGGAAACTCCTCATAAAGAAACTTTTTTTAAAAAACAAAGACGCAGCGCAGCTACTTGAGCTTTCGGAATTTCGCGGGGGCAAAAATCTACGTTACTTTTTAGCAATTTGAAAAAAAAAAAATTGTTAATCGAGTGCATACGATTTCCTCGAATTTTATACGAGTAATAGTCTTTCGGTATACAATTTGTATACAAAGAAATTATGTTAGTCCTGACCCATTAATAGAGCCATGAAACTTGAGAAAACTCATTGTGGTGTAGCAGAAATTTAGGATTTTATATAATGTCATTGACCACCATGCTTTCTAAAGGTCGGTTTAAGACTGCCTACTCAAGGAGCAAATTTAATATTTTAGAAAGTAATTCTAACATTGCATAAAATAATTTTGAAATAAAAATTCAATATTTTTATTGGAGTTGTTTTAAAATATATTGTAAACGAATTTTGTAACAACTCTACTTCCAAAAAATTTCCTCACAATGATTTTATTTTGTGCTACACACACGCACACACACAGATAGATAAATATAGATATCAATGATAAAAGAAGGTCGAAGAACTTTTTTAATGTTTATATCTCTAAAGAAAACTTGCCCTTAATGATCAAGATTTCTAGCCTAAATTGGTCTGATTCTTTGAAGAAAGATACTTTAATAAATGTAATACCCAAAATATTATAAATTTACTTCAAGTATAGCGACCATTACAACTTCTTTAAAATATTGAAAATTAAGGTCTCTTTGGATGTTAGATCACATGATACGAATGGTTATAGCAGAAAATGATATATTTTGTTATATAGTATTAATAATACGATGATTAATTTTTTTGTACAGAATGAACTCAACAAAGTTGTAACTGTAAAAGACCATGCCTTTTAGGTTTATTGATTTATCCTAACATATTGAATCTAGTGACAAAGTACACTAATTTAATTCCGGATCTCATATTAAGAGAAAGTAGCTGCGCGAAATAGCTGCATTGTGTTTTTTTTTTCGTTTAAAATTGCTTGGTAAAATCATATCATATCCCACACTTGTCACTCCTCTACACGTTTGCCAAGAATAAGGCCTCTATTATATATTTTACTGTATATTAACATACAGGGCGTCAATAAATCGGATGATATGACTTGCTTCATTACTGTAATATTGTCCGTGTACCAGTATTCGAAGTGAGGAAGAAACAGAGGTGGTATATTTCCCTAATCATTTGTCTGGACATACAGAAGATCAAGACATGAAAAATCTAACAAACACAAGACTTGTAAATATATGTGATAAATATGAATACACATACCGTATCTTTCAGTTATGGTAATTTTCCATTCTTCGAACGAGAAAAGAGAGCCCATATGATATACCGGTGGATACCATCTCTCTTCAATCTCTGTAGCATACCGTATACTGTATTTCACTGGAATGCTCGCATTATTACCTTTCTTCTTTAATGTATAATCGCTAACTTTACTATTTGATACACCCTGTATTTAGCTGAGGTAATAAATAGCTAAAACAAATTCTCGTTATACTTTTTACATCCGTGTCCGTCAGTTTACAAAACTCTTAAATTGCATTAGAACGAATTGAAAATTGGAATAATTCATTCGTTTTTATAAGTAAATTCTTATTCTATGAACAGGTCCAATGGTGTGGTATCAGAAGTTCGAATACGCAATTGGTCATTGGCTGCAAAAGGCAACAGAACATATGATTGGCTGTGTACTTTGTAGTCCTGGTTGCTTCTCTCTTTTCCGTGGCAAGGCTCTTATGGATGACAATGTGATGAGGCGATACACAACACGATCAGATGAAGCCAGACATTACGTACAATACGATCAAGGTAAGTCACTTTTGTGAGAGAGCTAATTAATTTATTGCATAGAACTCTTTATTTGAAATGTTGTTGTTTATCACTATATTTTCTCAAAACATCAAATAGGAGGTTTGAACTTTGATGTCGCTTGAAAAAGCGAATTTTTTTTTATCTGAAAAATCTTTTCGTAGAATTTTTCAAAACACTTTTGGAGGGAAAATATAACGTTATGTTTCCTTCTAAACTTTTTTTTGTTTATTCTAAGACAAAGTGGAAAATTCAGCAAATTTGTTGAAAAACGCTTAATATGGGATCTCATCTGTTCACGTAAAAAATGCAGTTAGCATATATGAAAATATACACAAAATATCTAAGAAACCTCTATTAACGGACACCTCTGTAAAACGGACACCTCCCTTAACGGACATATTTTGTAATCCCCAACCATCGCTATAAGAAGAAACGTATTGAGAAACCTCTCTAAAGCGGACACTCTCTATTGCGGACACGGACAGTGTTTTCTGTCATTTATAAGCAGTATTTACCTCCTATAACGGACATTTTTAAAGTCATTTAAGGAGAATCCGAGGATTGCTAACATGCCAACTGTCATACAGAATGGTTGGACAAGTTCCCTTTCATAGTTCGTAGTTACAGTCAAAAATATTTCTAACGCTGATGGAACTAAACATCTTTTCGTGCACTTCCGGATCAACAATATGCTTGAAGGGAGAAACTTACTCGGATGGAAAAATAGCAAAAGAGTAGCGCAAGACATCAAAGAAAAAACGGAAGAAAGAAAGTCATATGAAGTGAAAAATTACACAAATACCCATTCCTCAGTTTTGGAGCGTTTCTACTTTTCTCTCTTTCTCTCTAAAAACCTTCAGAATACCAATTAACTTACAAACATACTCAAGACATAATATGTGATAAACAAAAAGTGCAAAAATATAAAATATTGTTTCTAAGTTGTTCCCTGAACATAAAGTACAATTTAGACGGAGGAGGATAATGTTAATAAGGTTTTAGTTATATTCATACAGTATAATTGTTTGATACACCCGTGTATATTCTTTTGGTTCCATATGACATTGCTCACTAATTTACGTAAGAAAATATTGAAACCTCTGTAAGGCGGACACCTCTCTATAGCGGACATTTTTTTATTATCCGTGGCTGTCCGCTTTAGAGAGGTTTCATTATATTTCCGTACTATTATAGACCATATCACTGGAATTTCTTAGATTTGCAATAAGTAACTGCGAAAAGCAATGGTTATCGCTTTCAAGTATTTGATGTGAGTATTTCCAGGTTTGATTTAAAAAAAAAATGATAGTCAAAAATACAATTAAAGAAAAAACATTTACAAGGAGAAGTTTATTAGTTAAGTATCCTGTATTGTCGGAAAGGAAGTTT
Organism: Lepisma saccharinum; assembly: GCA_022664845.1. Taxonomy (NCBI): domain Eukaryota; kingdom Metazoa; phylum Arthropoda; class Insecta; order Zygentoma; family Lepismatidae; genus Lepisma; species Lepisma saccharinum. Next base: position 62,771 of record JAGDQP010002391.1, read on the forward strand.
TCTAAGTAACGCTAGGAATTAATGTTTTTACTTTTAATTTATTAAAAGAAAGAGAGAATACTAAATTACAATGTCATTTTAAATGTATGGGTTTAATTTATCTTAAGCATTCCTGCATTACAACCGAATCAGAAATAATATTTTTTCACAAATTAAATCGAACATGTTAGGAAAACAATACTAGAAATTGAGTAAAATGTAGGCTCCAAATAAATATTAATTAAGATAGTGAAAAATGCATAGATACACTTTAAATGTTGTTGGAAATAAACCTATTCCGAAAACTGTTTCCGATGTAGCCAGATTAACCAACAGCATGAGAATGACAAAACTATAGGTGACAAGTACCTTTACGTGGCGTACTAGGCTAAAAGTATTATATTGTTAATTAATTATATAGTAATAAAATCCTACATGAAACTTAATTGCTTTTAATATTTACGAATATTCAAACATGTTTATGTATTCAATGGTTCTTTCTCTCACAGGGGAGGATAGATGGCTGTGTACGCTGCTTTTGCAAAGAGGATACCGAGTAGAATACTCTGCTGCTAGTGATGCATACACACATTGTCCGGAAGGCTTTAACGAATTCTACAACCAGCGTCGTCGGTGGGTGCCATCCACAATTGCTAACATCATGGATCTACTAGTGGACTACAAGAAGACAGTCAAAATTAACGATAACATTTCAATGCCTTACATTGCTTATCAGGTACGTCAAAAACTTCGACATTACGTCAATTAATAGAATTACTATACCATAATAGTGTCCATTGAATTTAAAAGGAGACTTAACAATCAATTAATATTGTAGTTTTGACACAGTGACGCATGCAGGTCGCCAGGCATCTAGCTTACTATATATTTCATGGCTACTCTTTTACAATGCAAGCGTGTGAGTTTTTAGTTTCCGTTTGGCCTCACTAATCTTCTCTCAACCGTGTCCATTCATTTAATAGCAGTGAAACAATATTGCTAATTCCACATTAGAAAATCAAATGAATGTAATTAGAAAAAGTCAACAGAGATATTATTAAATTGTCTTATTTTTTCCATCCACTTTTCTGATTGGGAAGTTGAGCATGAGGTTTGTGTTTGAGGCTTTCTAAATTGGCTGGATATCAAATATTGCTTTCTCTGTAGTAAGACTTCATTACTTCAAAAATTGTATTAAAAGATAGTCGAAGTAGTACCCGATACGCCCATATGATTGAGAGAGTACCACATAGACAGGTTTTGCAACGTATGAATTTTATCATCATGAAATTAACTGGTTTAATAGGTCAAGCACAGAAATTCCCTTTACCCTGCATTCACCAAAATCATAAGTATAGCCTGGGTGTAGTTGGTACAACTTTGATTGTGATTTTCTAAGCCGACACCGTTTACGTCATTATGTGTCGAGTTATCACGTCATTCGGGACGATCCAGCTATAACTTTGAGTGCTTAAAACGCCAAAACTACGCACGCCTCGAAACTTCTTCAAAGTAAGTTGTTTTGATGTAAATAAACAATCTCCCGAAGTTTGCATCATTATTTCAGGGACATCCTGTATATTTAATTTTTCTCTGTGTGTATGTCTTCGGTTACGTGTGATTTAAAAGAAATTATCTTCTTGTATTCATACATATACATGCACCTATTACTCATGTGTCTATTTTTATTCTATAATTGGTGTTTTATACGTTTGTGTCTGTACATGAATTAATTTTCAGTTGTGTACACTGGAAATGTAACAGATTATTCTTTTCACATCATTTTATCTGTCTATAAAAGATAAGATTGTTTGGTAAAAATCCTAAAATACTGAACCACACCTGATAAAAAAAATCTGCTTTATTTTATTATGTTCTAAATCAATAGTTATCATGAAACAGAGTCAAACATAGCATAGTATTTTCGTTGTCTTGATTGCAAATTTTTGCAGTTTACACGTCACAAATCACAATTTAAAATCCTTTGCACAAGCCGTTGGACAAAACTTAAAGATAAGTGTGAGGAAAAATTATTGATTAAATATGTTTATTCTTGAAGATGAATTGCTTTTAATTTGTGCAGGAAATATTTCTTCTATCTTTAAGACATTGTAACATTTTCCAGGTCTGTTAAGAAACATGTTAGCTTCAACACAATAAAAACACATTATTTTTCTTTTAAATGTACATTTTTCCTAATCCAGTAATATAAAGAAAATTCATGTTGATTTCCAGAGAATTACTCTATGTTAGTGTGAGCTGTTTATGTGGTGAGAAAATATGTTGTTTATAACAAAAAAACATTCTATTAACTAACTTTGCAGATGATGTTGATGGCTGGTACGATTCTTGGACCTGGAACGATATTTCTTATGTTGGTGGGAGCTTTCGTTGCTGCTTTCAAAATAGATAATTGGACAAGTTTTTATTACAACATTATTCCTATTCTACTCTTCATGGTCATATGTTTCCTTTGTAAATCCGAGTACCAGGTAATAGTCATGATGAATTACAAAATATCGTGTTAGAAACACTGTAAGAAGAAAATACTGTGCTAATGCTATAAAGAAAATGGTTACAGCTTGGAAGCTAATATAAAAAATAAATAGAGTTTAGAGACTTTACAGAATTAGATCTGAAATTATCCAGGCAAACATTGTACTGCTTGGACTTTAATAGTTACAGCTACGTTAAACTGTATTATAACTTCTCAAATATTAAGTAACAAACAGGCAATTCAAGTGAAAACATAGTTCAGTTCATATTTTTCTTTATGAAGAGTGTCTATCTACGTTTTCCAGATTTTGTAGATAATATATTTTACAATTTGCATATTTGTTAATTCTTGCTATCTTAAAGCAACGTATTAGGAAGCCTAATTGTTTTGATAAAATACTTTCAAATCGTTTCATTATTTTCTATTTCGTAAAGATTTTTGAGCTTTAGAAAACCGACCACAATTCGTCAACAGTATTCGCACAGCGATTTATATCTAACTTATTATTCCCTTGAAATATATATATAAAAAAATTCTTTCACGTAGTAGTAGTAGTAGTAGTAAGTAGTCGTGTATTTTAAGGAATTCCAGTCAATGATTCTAACCTTTTATGTATGACATATCTAGCAAAAATATAAATTTATACCATTGAACGAGGATCGTATTGTTTGTTCAGTAAATATATATGAAACACACACATATATATAACTGCAGGTATAAATGTTTCAAATCAAATTCTGTCTTAAAAATGAAATAAACCAACACGTACTATTATACCAAAAACTAGTGCAAAAGTACTTCTATTCGATTCTAATATTGTGTTAAAGAGTTACATCTGTAAATAATGTATTATCCTAACAAATATTTTGTTATAGTAATAATTACATATAATTTAGCATAAAAACTGCTTATATTAAGTTAAAATTATATAATTAATTTAAAATTATAGTTTTCTATTGAAATTAATATAACAAGCTGTTGTTTAACTTCCACTTACACCAACAATTGCAGTCTCAATGTACTATTAGTATATTTGGGCTTATTTTTCAATACGTGAAGTAGTTTGGTTGGATCAAACAAAATATTGTTCATAGTGTAACAACATACATACCCAGTTTTTTAATTTTTTTTTAAAAATTCTTTTAAGAAAAAAGTAACAACAAATTTAATTTTGATTTGCAGCTCCTTGTGGCACAAATACTATCAACGGGATATGCATTAGTTATGATGGCTGTGATAGTTGGTACGGCGCTCCAGTTAGGAGAGGACGGCATAGGATCACCATCAGCTATTTTCTTGATTGCGTTATCGGGGTCATTCTTTATAGCAGCGTTACTCCATCCTCAGGAATTCTGGTGCATTGTTCCGGGAATCATTTACTTGTTGTCTATCCCATCTATGTATCTTCTTCTGATTTTGTATTCCATCATTAATTTGAATGTTGTAACTTGGGGTACAAGAGAAGTCCAAACGAAGAAGACAAAGAAGGTAAGCCATTCTTTGATTTACTCGTGAGAGATAAAATCAACATTTACAGACATGAATAAAATGCTCTAATTAGGAATATGTACAATTTGGTTGTAGTCAACAGTTTCTTGGTGTATGATTAGAAATCCGTTTATCTGTTTTAGTGTAAAAATGGTTAATATGGCATTACAATGGAAACTTATACGGTTTAGTGGTAGTCTATAGTGGTAATTTTCGAGCAAAAATTATTGACAGTAATGGGTTTCCATAATATTTGCAGATATTATTAAAGCAAAGTTAGACTACCTTCATGTTCATAAAGTTTTGTAAATATACACGGATAAGTAGGACTGTGCGGATAGAAAAATTTTCGTGTCGGGGCCGGATGAGAAATTTTCCCGAAAATCGATACTTTTTTGGACGGAAAAGTGTTGGGAATTCCTCCCAAGTGTTCAGAACTTTACAATTTCTGGAGAATTTCAGAACTTTTGTGAATTCTTGATAATCATTATCGAACTTGCCGAAAGTCCAGGCCGGGGTGGGAATATTTTTCCCTGAATCTCTTCCAGAAATTTTGGGTATCCGCACACCCCATACGAAATTATGTGTAAATAATTTTAAAAAAATCAATGTTTTGTACAGAAGAGCAAATGAAATGGTTTTGTTTTACTGAATAAGTCTTGTAATTACCGTTTAATATAAGCACTAAAGGAACTATTCCAGGTCTGAAATATGATGAAATTAGAAGTCTATTATCTTATCTACTGTCATACTATTAAAATTATGTTTTGCCGTAACAACAATTTTAAAATACTTCCGAATGTTGCAACCTTGTCACTCCGAAAAGTCTTTAACTGCTCATAAACTATGCGTCGGAAAAAAATGTCATAAATAATACTTACGAAAAATAAATTAAAAGTACTAAAACTCACCAAGGAGAATCAGAGGAATTCTCCTTCTTTCTCTCCGTCTTTTCCCACCTACGTGGGGTCGACGTTTCTGATGAGTCTTCTCCACAAAACCCTGTCCTAAACTTTTTCCCCTGACAGACCTTTATCTCCGAGATCCTTCTTAACCCTATCCATCCATTTCCTCCTTGGCCTCCCTCTACCTCTCTTGCCCTCCACTTCCATTGCCATCACTCTTCTGACTACATAGTCATTTCTTCTCCTCATTACATGTCCATACTACTGCAGTCTTCTTTCTTGTATCTTCTTAGATATCTCTACAACTTTGGTTGTACCTCTTACTCTCACATTTTTCACTCTGTCTCTTCTTGTTATCCCACACATCCAGCGTAGCATTCTCATGTCGGTGACATCTAATCTCTTTTCTTGTGCTTTCTTTATTGGCCATGTTCCTGCTCCGTACATCATTGCTAGTCTTACCACTGTTTTGTAAATCAATCCTTTATTCTTCACCGTGATTCTGTGGTGGCAGAGAACGCCACTTACTTTCTTCCAATTTTGCCACCCTCTTGCATTCAGTGTGTTATATCAGAATCCAAATCGCCATTCCGAGTAACAGTTGAGCCTAAATATTTAAAACTTTTCACTTTATTCAATCGTTCTTCTTGCAACATCACTTCTCCATTTCCTTCTCCGTTAAACTCAAGATACTCAGTTTTCTTTCTACTAATATTTAGGTCTCTATCTTCCAAAGACTTCCTCCAACTCTCTATTTTCCTTTCAAGTTCTGCCCTATTAGTATTGCATAGTACAATATCATCGGCAAACATCATACACCAGGGGCTTTTCGGGACAGGCATAAGCCATAGTGCTGTTACCGCCCATAAAATTCATTTTATCTTTATCTCACCAGGGGTTTCATCTCTCACATCCTGAGTTATAACGTCTATGACTACGTTGAAGAGGTACGGGCTTAAGGCTGAACCCTGGTGTAATCCAACCATAACAGGGATTTGGCGTGTCAATCCCACTCTACTTCTTACCTGAGTTCTAGCTCCTGTCTACATATCTTGGATTATCCTTACTTATTTCTCTGGCTCTCTTTTCTCCCTCAAGCATCTCCATACTTCCTGACGTGGTACTCTGTCGTAGGCCTTCTCCAAATCAATAAAGACCATATGCAGTCCTTTTTACTTTCTCTGATGCTTTTCCATAGTTTGCCATAATATAAAAGTTGCATCCGTTGTACTTTTTCCTTGCATAAATCCAAATTGTTCTTCTCCTATTGATTTTTCTTCTCGTAATCTTCTTTCTATAATTTTCTCCCAAATCTTCTTCGTGTGTGACATTAGCTTGATTCCTCTGTATTTTCCACAATCCTGTACATCTCCCTTCTCCTTAAAAATTGGTACATTTTCTTGTTCATATATTTTTTTTGCATCAGATCCCATACAATATCTATACATTCTGGTCCCAAACTCTTCCACGCTTCTACTGGTATGCAATCAGGACCTGTAACTTTTCCGGTCTTCATTTTCTTTACTGCTTTTTCTACTTCTTCTCGGCTTATTCTTGGCGTTGGTCCAGGATTTGGGGTTGCGTCACTAAGAACATTTCTAGGATTTTCTTCACTTACGAGCGTTTCGAAATATTCGGCCCATCTCTCTTTAATCCTGCCTTCATCGGTAAGCAATAATCCTTGGCCATTCTTAATTTGCCTAATGTGGGCGTTATCCTGTGTTGCCTTGTCTCTGGTTTTTGCTAACCTGTATAGCTTCTTCACTCCACCTGGTGTTTCAAGTTCGTCATACAGTTCATCCCAGGCTTGCACTTTTGCTCTAGCCACTGCCCTCTTCGCTTCCTTATTAGCCGCTTTGAAGCTACATTTATCTTCATCTGTCCCTGAAGCATTCCATCTTGCTTTAGCTTTCTTCTTCGCTTTAATAGCTTCTTGCACCTCCTCATTCCACCATCACGTCTCTTTTCCTGTAGGGGGGCTCTTTCCAGAAGTTTTACCTAAAGTCTTCTCTGCGCCGTTAGCATCATCCTACTGTTCACATCCCACCATTTTTGCACATCCTCTTCTTGCAGATTTATTCTTTCGATAACCCCTTCCCTGAACAATTTACTTAGTTTCTCCTCTTTAAGTCTCCCCCATCTAATTTTGGGCTCTCCATTTCGCGGCCTCCTATTATTTCTACCTACAAACTCCCAGTCCACAACCACCACTCTGTGCCGTGGGGCCACACTTTCACCATTTATGACCTTGCAGTTCTTAATTTCCTTAAGATGTTGTCTTCGGCGCAAGATGAAATCGATTTGACTTTCTTTTCCACTACTCTTGTAAGTTTAATCCACAATATTTCGTGTCAAAAGAATTAATAATCTACAATATTTCATGTTAAAAGAATTAATAATCCACAATATTTCCTGTCAAAAGAGTTAACAATCCACAATATTTTGTGTCAAAAGAATTAATAAATCACTATATTTCGTATCAAAAGAGTTAATAATCCACAATATTTTGTGTCAAAAGAATTAATAATACACAATATTTCGTGTCAAAAGAATTAATAATCTACCATATTTCGAAAACTCCACTGGACTTTGTCCGGTGGTTAAAAAATAAAACTCATTTGCAGAGAAAACTTGAACAGGTACTTCTGTCAATCTGACAACACTCTTGTTTACACTTTCTGGGCGAAGTATTGTAGTTAATTAATTACTTTAACGTCTCCTGGCTATTCATTGTTCTCATTACTGACATATAGTGTGATCAAAACGAACCGAAAATACTTTTGTCTGAAAAGTAACCTGGAAACAACTTAATAATCAAATTTTCGTTCAATCTAAACAAACAAGATACTGAAAAATCTTCGCACGATCTAGAAAAATGTAAATAAGTGTTTCTTTCACTTTCACATCCTAGGAACTGGAGCAAGAAAAGAAAGATGCCGAAGAAGCGAAGAAGAAAGCGCGTCAGAGGAATCTTTTAGGATGGTTGAATGGTGTCAACAGCAATAACGACAGTGATGAGGGATCCGTTGAGTTCTCTTTGGCTGGTCTCTTCAAATGTATGTTATGCACTCATCCCAAGTCCGTAGATGAGAAACATCAGCTGCTAAGGATAGCTGAATCCTTGGATTCTCTTGGAAGACGACTTGAAACTATTGAAAGGTACGTGAGGACAAGATACAGGAGGGGAGTGGGGGTGAGAGAAATCTCATTTGGCTTTCAAATGAACAGTTCTTGATAGATTTTTGCATTAACACAATACAAATAAAAAACAAGTTACGTAAGAGCTTAAATCCATTTCAGACTGCTGGCCTGGATGAACTTATATCATGGTTGTGGATAAGTAGTCTTAATATCTGCGTTGTCACTGAACAAACACTGTAGTAATGAACATAGTAGATACATTAATATTACAGAAAAATTAATAAATATAGTAACAATAATATATAACTTATAACAAAATGACAGCAGTGTATATCATGGCAAAATACATTTACAATATATTTAGTACTGTACTGTACTAATCTTTAATGTTTCTTAAAAGAGAAAATACCAACTATTGTTTTGAAATATAACATCGAAAATTTATCAAATATTGAATATTTTTTTCTTGAAAAACCATATACGTAAAAGAAAATGTTAGCCTTAATGTAGTTGTATCTACGAAGGTCCATTTGGTGAATAATATGAAATTATATCGTTGTTTCCTACATGTACACCTTTTATAGCCTATTGCTACTTCAGGGGATATTTAACACTCGATTCTTTTTGTGTAATATAGAAGAAATATTGAAAGGGAAAAGAAGATATTCTAGATCTAGCACAGAGATAGATTCAGTACTTCTCTATTACGCGAAAAGTGTTTAGTGTTAAACATTCCCTGAAGAAGCAGTGATAGAATGAGAAACGTTGTTTCATGAAAGAATGCTTGTAAATTTAATTTTTACCTTATAAATATACACAATACACATGCATACAAGTCTGGCGATGCCATGAATTTTGTTAAGGTCACGGAAACAGCATGGAAAAGTCATGAATTTTGCTCCTGAAAATTCTTTAGCCACCTTCCGTAGTAGTACACAAGTAGATTTAACCTTGAGATAAACCGTTGAGTGCAGTGGCGGATCCAGAAGTTTCTTCAGGAGAGCACACAGGTGAAATAAACCAGGGACATTTTCGATATTTTTCTTTGTTAAGTGAATTTTTTAACGATAAATTTATTATATTTTCCCTTATATTCCTTAGATTTATCATGGAATATGACACCAGTATCCCAGAAAACTGATTGCTAGACAAATTAGTTTTTTTGGGAAACAAATCGAAGCTTTTTCTGAGACAAATTGCTTAAATAATTGTATGAAAAAATCTCCTGAGGAAGGAGCGCGTGCCCTCCGCTCTCCCTCTCTGGATCCTCCACTGATTGAATGTATATATTTTGAATGCAGTTTTGTGAATTTGGTTGAAGAAATGTCAAAAAGGCGTGTTTTTCCACGGTTAAATCAACCTTCTTCTACTGGGGTTGCCAGCTGTAATTTTCGTGTTTAAATTTACAAATAATTTATACTGGTATACTGAAGGCAAAAACAAATACAAAACATGATTCCATGTTAAAACTGGCTTCTGTTGAATGAAATGAATCATTGTTTATATCCTTTTCAGACTATTGTGATACCAAATACAAATTGTTCTTATCACTGATATGTTTTATTATTATTATTATTTTATTTAGAGTGCTGGATCCTCACGGTCACATGCTCGGACGCCGCAGATCAGTATCTGCTGGAAGTCGAACGGATCACCACTTGGCATCTGTCTCAGAGGACAGAGCAGAAGAAGATCAGTTAGGAGATGATGATGATGAGAGCGAAAGCATTGGTAAGTGTTTCTTTATGGGTATGTCTTTTTCTTGCGTTGTATCATACCTACCCACAATGAGATCTAGTAATACCTCCAACAAAAACGAATTATTTCCAATCCTTAGGTTTTTTGAAAATAAAGCCATCTTCGTTTTCAAAGAATCGACAATATAGGTAATGGGCAATGGGAAGAATTAAGATTGGAAGAATGTACCTAATAGCTACAACCAGACCTGGATTTGATTACTGTTTCTCCCAAAACCAACAGAGAAAATAAAACATAGCATCAGGAACGGTGATCGTAGATAAAGTAGGACACGAGATACAGCCTCCTGTCCCTCTAGCGGCCATAACTCGTACTAGTTATGGGACCTTTCAATGTAGTGGCTTGTGTGGTATCACTTCCTTACTTCTCCTTGTAAGTAGAAAGTTATAATAAAACCCTCTCCTGTTAACAATGATCTATTTTTTCTGTTTCTCATATATTGAAACCTTCAGCAGAGAAATATATCTGGGGAAAACACGAAAATGACGTTTGCTTTTGTTATGACACTTCAATCGTTAGTTATGTACAAATATATAGACAAAAGTGCTTTGTAAAAAATATTTAATATTTAATTTCATTTACTGTTAATAGTAATTTTCATTACAGTACAATAATTAGACCAAAATTTAATTTACTTTACGTTTTTACTCAGTATTGATGGGACGATATATCTTAAGCCCAAAACATCAGGAGATTTCTTAATGCAAAATTGATCAGGTTCAAGAAGTGGTTACAGACGCATAGTTCGTATCGGCACTAGGGAAGAGAGGGTGAGTTTTGAGTCCATATGCCATCAAGTCTGACTAGTTTACGCAGACTATCTGTTTCATCACTGAAAGAGAATAAATAGTCTTAGGCGCTGCCTTCCTTACACCATTTCGCCGAAAGAGTGGTCACAGAAGGATGTAATACCTTTGATTTGTGACAGCGAGGACTATAGCTACCTGTTCAGAGAATGTAATGTAAACGAGAGAAAAATAAAATACTGAGTGGCTTCCTAAGAAATCTATTAATTTAGAAAGATCGCAACATGCAAATAGCTGTTACTGAAACCTTAAAAGAAATTACGTTGGAAATAAACTGTTTACATGAATTTAATAGTTCATCAGAACAATATCGTCTTGAAAATATCATTAAACCGAAATTTTTCTTCATTAAAGATAAGAATTTCTTCATTTACATTAAATTTTTATTGCAGCCAAAATAAAGGTGTAATTGATATCTCAATATTTTCTTGATTCCTCTTTTTATTTATGTTAGTAATCTTACTTTTAATTCCAGAACCAAAGCAAGAAAGAGATGATCTAATCAACCCATATTGGATTGAGGACAAAGATATCAAACGAGGCGAGGTTGATTATTTGTCTAATCCTGAGATCCAATTTTGGAGAGACCTGATTGATAAATACCTTTATCCTATTGACTCCAATAAAGAGAAAGAGGTTTGTTGTTTAGAGCAACTTTATTATTATTTTTTTACCTAATGCAATGTATATCATTGGTTTATTGTCTCTCCTTTAACAAGATCATATACTTGTCTAAATCTCGAATGTTCATTTGCATTTCTTGTTTCTATATTCAAGGTTTTTCATTAAAAAAGAAGACGAAATGGAAATTAATGAGGCGACATTTGATGTAAATATTACGTAATTCTCAACAGATCTTCTTAATTCTCCCCTATATTTCTAAGTGGCGAAGGGAAATGTGGGACATAAAAATAGATCTGACACATACAAACAGATAAAAACATACACAATCCATGTATATAGCTAAACACATCATGAAGAAGTAGATTACGCACAAAGAACATAAATGCTACTTTTATCATTTGGAGTCTCTTTTGAAGTCTGTCTTGAATGTGTATCTCTCTTAAAATGTCTTAAACTTAGGCTTCAATACTTACTTTTATTCATATTGTTTTATTCTTCTCTACCTGTCATATCTTTCAATCCATTATACATGTGAAGAGTTCACTCCTATCTCAGAGTGTTGTCATTTTCATTACTTTACCATCCAGTCTCCTTCTTGGACCGTGTCCACAAAGACCTTGGAAATTCTTAGCATTCTCATTGTGTCTAATAAGATACTTTGATGTTATTATTTCGTCTTGATAGTCTCAGCTTAGAACTCTAAAAATTCTTTGTGCGAAAGATGACAGTGACGTATTCAACAAACCTATTAGTTGAATTTATCAGATCTATATTAACAAACTACTTCTCAGCAAACAAAAATTTACAGTCATCCGGAACTAACTGTGACGTTTCACGTCTCAAAATCAGGAAAGTTAAATACAGTGTCTTTACATACCTGTATGCAGAATGATCAAAACCGGTAAATGTGCACAAAAGTGACTGGGAAATTTCCAGAAAATCGCACATTCAACGTACTCCGTAGTGATGCTGTACTATTTTACTGATAATGCAAAGAAATTTCTTCAGTATTTAGTATTTTAAAAGATACAAGATGGACGGAGCGAAGGACGTGATGTGAGCTAGACACTTGCTTTGCGTGGTTTGTTTTTTTCTTTAGGGTGGTAATTCATATGATTTAATAGCTGAAGTGGTATGAAGGAAATCAATTTTCCATTTCTTGATACGTATCTAATTCCAAATTGAGTTCCTGCTGAGCAGATTGGTGTCACTTTCGGTGCAAATAATTCCGGGTGACAGTTTTCGATTTTTCGGTGTTGATTCAGCATTATGAGGACAATTTTGGAACTATTTAAATAAAGAAGTAGCGAATTGTGGTTACGGAATCTGTTGCGCTGACCACCAAACACCCGATTAAACGTAAGTCATCTGGCAGATCAAGGTTTAATTTTAGTTGTAGCGCGATGATTTCATTTTTAAATTTTATATCGAATAAAGATTGTTATTGGATTTCCTTCTTGAATGCGTTGTCCAAAACCATGAGATTTTTCTCAGGGTTATTAAAAAATATATATCGGAGCGATTCCGAACATACTAAAATCTACTTAACCATTTTTTTTTTATATTCAGTACAAATATGGAGAAACATATGAAGTTTCGTCACAGAATAGGATAACTAAACTCAAATTTTACTATGATCATTTTCTATTTTTTAAAGAAAACTTCCCCCATTACTTCGTGTTGTTTGCAAATGTACTAAGTTTATTTTCATGTAAGTTCATAGCTCGTTTTGTTAAATACACCTTATAGAATTTCCTGCTGAGATGTGAGAATTATCTCATCGTATCTTCCCTTGAGAAACTTTTAAAAGTATTTAATGATGTATTTCAATATGTTTAGTAAATATCTTCCAATTCCTTCAAGTACTTTAAAAATATTTTTATTTTTCATTTAAATAAAATAATTTAATAATAGATCTTTATAACTGTTGTGTTCTTAAAAGCTTTTCAGTTTTTGCAGCACAGCATTTAAATTGTGTAAAATTATTTCAAGATAACTGTGAGTATAATTATTTTGTATATATGACAGAACTACATTTATCAATCTTCTTTCCTCGAATACTCTAATGTACTTCTACATAACTTATTTTTTTTCATTTAAATTAGTAACATGTAAGTTTAGTGTAAGTTTATTACTATTTCTAATACAATATAGTGAAATATACTATAGGATTACTTACGTAAATCACAGGTATTAAATGCTGGACAATCTTGATCTCTTTTATACAAGATGAAAACTGATTTTTTAAAAACAAAATATTATGGCTATATTAATATTTAGAGCTAAAAGTAAAGGACTTGTCGCACAATTATCACTAGCCTAAAAGAAAGTTTAAATTATTGTTTCTCTAATGAGAGATTCAGAGGTGAGAAGGGACAAACCAGAAGATAATTTTTTGCATGAAATTCTCTTTTAGAGCCTGTAAATCTCTACAAATCTTACTTTTGGAATTTGAAAGTGAAAGTCTATAGGAAAGGAAAGTATTCTAAATGGCATTTGGAGTGTTAATTCATTGTAATTTCAAATTTTCCTTAATGTGGCTCCTATTCGTTCCCAACTAAGCCTATGGCTCCTATTTGTTACACATATTCTCATTGAGTCTCTGAATTGCGCATAAAATTTAATCATTCTGAAAACTATGATTCGTGAAGTATATAATGAGATAATTTGAAGCGAAATGTAGAAGTAAAAGTTGTATCTAATAATTTTTACTTCAAAATATGAAAATAGTTTTCACTCTTACTTTAAATCAATTGGAAGTTGGATTTATCCAATTCGAGTATCAATGCAATTACCATAAATATTGGCTTTGTGTTGTTTACTTTTTGCATGCCCATTTCAGTTTCTTTTACACTACCGCATTACAACTTCAACAAATATTAGACCTGAAAATTCTAAAGTTATTTTCAAAGGAATCGGCTTCGGCTATTACTTTGTAACTAAAAAAATCGATTATTTTGTTAATATACATGAACAGATTCGTATTTAATGAAGAATTGCATGTCTAAGTTTCGCCAAATTTTGAGTATAAAATTAATAAGTAAATAGATCGAAAAATTATGATTAAATTGAGTAATGAGATTTAGAGACATAGTAATATAACCAACAGAAAGCACGCTTCATGTCTCTTCAGATAAGTTCGAAACACATTTATATGTTCATCAGTAACATATTATTATGCTTAACTATATACTTAAATACTACAGTGTTACATTGTGGAGTAACTTAGCAACAGAAATGTTGTATCATAAAAAAATGGGTCATAGATGGGTCGAAGACTCAGATTTTCGATACTCGGGACTCGATGCATATAGAAAGCTTGGAGTTAAGACTTTGATTGTCAAATTCTAAAATATTTTCAGATATTTCTACAAAGTATAGCAAGAAATAAAGGGTATAAAAGTAAATGGTAGCCATTATTTTAATTACTAAATTATTTCTACTAATAAGATACAGTAAGAAATAAAGAATATGGAAGTTAAAGATAATCATTACTTTAATTGTTAAATACATGGAACACAGAATTTAAAATTAAGAAAAAAATAACAAGAAATGTATAATTTAGATCTTCTAGGGTTTAATTTCTTATTTGGAAAGAACATCTTTTTCAGGAAATTCCAACAAATTAAAACGATTGCTCTAAATCAACAATAATTTAACTACTATGTATTTTTAAAATTCTGTTCTTGAACAAGAATTTCTACCCTAACATTTGTTATAGTAAAAATGAACTCGATACCGAACACAGATAAAACGACTAATAGTTAAAGGAGCAACTTAAAAAAAATGTAGTTTATGAACAAGTTCTAAATTTCTGGTAAACATTTACCCATATCAATATTCAATACATATAAATAGCTACGAAATATGTTTACGTTTATCACAAGCATACAAGAAAAGAAAGAGGTTATAGTCGTGCTATTGTCAGAATGGTTAAGCAGGTAGGAATAATCAAACGTGAATTATACTCATTATAACCATGCTTTAGGACAAAAAATATGTACTACAGGGAACGTGGAGTCTTATTGAGTAGACTTCTTTCCCAACTTATAAATGAGACCATATTTTTCTCAGGTATTTGTAGTAAATTGTTCATTCCGTTATCTTGCAAAGAACCATTGATTTAGAAAGTTTCACAATTTGTAATAAATGTCTAGTTAAAATTTATTTATTAATTTTGTGAAGGTTGATAGTAAAACCCATATCCTATAGATAATTTTTTTTTAAAAAAGTGGATGGATTTCCTGAAATAAATAAACAAAATGCGTCGAAATTTCGTAGAGTATTTCTGACCAACGTATCGAAAGTTTAAGTAGTAAGAGTAGTCATATAATTTCTTATAACAAAAAAAAATAAATAAATATGGAATGTTTTAATAGAAATATTGTATATACTCTGAGAGATCTCAAATCTACTTTTCTCCAAATGAAGAGCTATTAAATCCATTTCTTTTCCCGTTCTCTTCACTATTGTATTAATATTCTGCAAGTGTATATAAATATGTACCTATCTTTTCTTTCTATTTCTCTATGTTCAACTCTAAAAGTCAATTTTATTTGCTTACCTTACATTTGATATAATATTATATGCTTAAATGACTTTTGAGTTATTTAAATATATTATAGCGCCTATATTTTATACTATGTTATTTAATTGATAATATAGTTGTTAGGAGCAAGATTACCAATAATAATCTCTCTATTTCTAATTGCACAAGTTATTAATATTGTTTTGTATAAAAATAGTTTAGAAATATTTAATTATGCAAGTAATAACTTTCCTTTGGAATGTTAATTTAAATGTTTGCACAATTTTGCTCATAAATAAACTAGAAAGCACGAACGTTTCTTCCTTTCTCCATTTATTAAAATAGAAGTAGTAGCAAAGTGAATGATGATACTATTTGCCTGTGAATTTTTTAATTTTTTTTTCCTTTTTATGTATATATTAAATCTATTCTCTTTGCAGCTTCTTTTATTATTCTGGTTAAGGGACTATTTTATCTATTCTTTGGGGTTCTTATTTTATTATTTTTTTTCTCCTGTTTTATTATTACTAATCATTTGTTTTCATTTCTGCTGCTATTCTTGCTACTCTCATTTTAGGCAAAAATTGCTAGTGATCTTAAGGCTCTCAGAGATAACTCTGTTTTTGGTTTCTTTATGGTGAATGCCCTTTTTGTGCTCATTGTATTTCTACTGCAACTGAATAAGGACCATCTACATATTAAGTGGCCTTTGGGTGTGAAGACTAATATAACATATATTGAAGAAACACAAGAGGTAAGGAGTGAGTGTATGTAAACAATTAAGGATTATCGATTACAGGGTTCAGTGCTTTGTTTAATGGTTGAAATGAATGTTGTTTTTGTTACTTTCTTTTTCCAGGCTAGAGTTGCAGCTGATCTGATTGAGCTGCGCAACAAATCTGTTTTTGCTTTCTTCATGTTCAATGCGTTATTTGTTCTTATTGTGTTTTTGCTGCAATTGAATAAGGATGCCTTACATGTTGACTGGCCTCTAGGGGTGAAGACCAATATCACCTATATAGAGGAAACGCATGAGGTAAACATATGACCCAAAAGAAAAAAAAGAAAAAAGAAAGAATCTGACGAATGATCCTGACTGTAGTTGAAGGAGACGCATGAGAAACCTCTCCCTTTTTTTCTCTCTTTATCTCGTCGGGATCTAACACACCTCCTTCTACTTTGTCCAATAGTTTGGTTGCGGAAGGAATGCTGAAAACAAATACAAAAAAAAAATAGCATTAGCAAGATCTACAGCATAAAAACAGACCTCAAGTTGAGACGTCGTATTATCTTACCAAGATGTGCCGTCGAAATACATCGATCAACCAAGTTTTAGATTACATATATTTAATATGTTATCCATTGAACCAAATAACACATGCTTAATTATTTAACCTGAATACTTTAATCAGTGTCTGATAGATCTGATCATTCCATTCTAGAGAAATTTGTTTATCTATTCTCAATATTGGAATTTCTTAACAATTATATATATATATATTACTATTATATATATTATGTTTGCAACTACTTCTGAAGACAATTTAATATAACTTATTTTGCGACAATTTTTTATTGTTTAACCTTCCTTCACTGTATTTCTAAAAACATTCCGAAACATTCTTCAAAGCTAGCATTCCTTTATGAATATTACTACATGAATACTAACCATCTTCTGTAAGCTAAATGAATAAAGATTGTTTAATAAAAAAATCTTAATAGATTTTTACAATTTATAATTGAAGAATGGACTCATTTGTGTTTAAATGCTTCAACGTGTGCTTAACTTTTAATGAAATTTCATTCATCAGACGCGGAATTTCGTATTAATTTTAAATCCTTCATATGCTATCTAAACTGCTAAATTCATCTTCACTCATATACATATTTCATACTAATACAATTTTTCTAAACAACAAAGCATCTGTTCATTCATTTTTCAGTGACATACAATCGATTCTTCTTCTTATTCTGTTCCGTATCATTTTATTTTATTGAACAAACATACATTTTCCGATTTGTCTCCCGCAAGACAATTGTTTTTCAGCGAGATGAGATCTGTATTTTTGCTGTAGATGGATCAGTATTTTTGTATCTTTTGTAACACATTCACCAGCTAATACCACATTTCACATTTTTTTTATATAATCTTTTGTACAACTTGCATGAGAGAGGGTTTTGTGTATATGTGATCCTTTTGTACAGAAATTCAAAGCAATTGAAAAGAAGGTACTCACTCACTCCTTTTACATCATATTTCATTATCATCAATCCTTTTAATTTTCAGTTTATAAAGAGCGATTAAAGTTCTGCATCAAACATCATGCATCAAAATTTATTATTTAAGTGAATGATGAGATATTCTATGTGATTTTTTTCCCTGTAAATAGTTATTAACATAAGAATGATAAAGATATGTACAAACAGAAAAGACATATCATAATTAAGTCATTCATTGAAATTTTTCGCAACATTTAAAGTTCAAAGTTTTATTTGTCCTTTTGACGAAAATTACTAACCAAAGTCTCGTGAAGTTCAAAACAAATAATTAGATTGCACTACAACAACAACAATAATAATAATTTTGACAATATCTAAGACGAATCGTATAGTAAGTAAAGCGCAAATATGTAACTGAAGACACTATATTAACTAACTAGAAAACTATGACTAGGATGATTCTATGAATATATTGCCTAATAAATTAATAGATTAGCTTTGATTAAGTGTAGTTCAGTTTTCGAAGAGAACAAATTATAAATTATAATTTCTGCGTGTTTCAAATACTCATATTAATTCAGTACAAGAAATTGACAAAATCAACCTCAGTTCTCCTACTGTGACAATCTTTTTTAATGTCTATCTCTTGAATATGAAATATATTTCCCTATACAGTAACAGTAACTTACAATTTAATTCAAAGTGTACTCCTGAACCAGAAAATAATAAATTCTTATAACAATTAGCATTTTAACTTCGAAAAGGAAATACTAATGTATAAAATGAAAATATATATCTGTTTATTTCTTAATAATTATAAATATCATGTAAACTTAACAAATTTGTTGTTACACACTTACTTTCTTGATGCGTCAATGCAAAAATTGTGCTGTATAGAGAAAGTATTATGTAATAAATAAAAATAAAGAGATAAATTATATTCAATCTTGAGAAGCTACATGGATAACAGTATTTTCATATTGTTTTTCTGTTTTTACAAGAATACTTATCAAGAATTTAATTTTAGTTTAGCACTTTCATGTTTCTTACAGTATTTTTTAATATATTAAAACAAACTTCATATCGGCCTGAGTCATAAATAAATTCATAAACAAATTTCACAAATTAAAAGCTACTTGGAGGTAAAAAATCACATAGAGTAAACTGATCATCGTTACCATTATCCGCTAAATAACGAAGATCGAGCTTTACGGTAGAAGTTACTTAGATCATTCATCATTTTTACGTATGCATTTTCATCACGGTACCTTCTTATCAAAACGCTTTGTATAGTGTTAATATACTTTGGAACGGTTATAGATCATATTACTCTTGGAAACACATATGCATAACCTGTACATATATTATTTTGATCACATTATTAGTTTATTCCTAAAACATATGCTTGGATCTCGTAATTTGGTGATGACATTTTTTTACTAACCATTTTTCAGAATACATTGCTTTAAAATCATTTGTTATACTTCAAACATTATATCTTGTTAGTTTCTTTTTACTTCTTTCTTCACATTAGTGTCACTATTATTAACAGCGCGCGTTATATTCTTTAAAAAAATCATGTTACATTTCAATCTACATCATGTCTTGAATGTCTATCATCTTCAAAGAAAAGTTTTGCTTCACTATCAAGACGATATACATCAACACATTCACAGTTATACTCATTATTCATTGCTGGTGAGATCAGTTATAGATAACTTTGGAGGAACTTCAGGAAATTAGTGTACTATTCATATCTACATATTAAATATTATATCACTTCGTGTATTTTATTGCAAATTGCAATGAAATGCCCCTTGACTTTCTAAAGAAACATCTTGACAATAAGAAAATTAGTTATATTACGAGAACTATCGTATTGCCAGTGAAATAATTGATGTCTTTTGAAACAAAGAATTAATTATTATTGCAAGAACTGATTAATAAATGAAATTTAGAAATAAATTGGAGATGGAAGGTACTTACTCAGTGGCGCATCGCCCGAATTTTCTATTTTTTTAAAAAAAGTAACGATAATGTGAAAAAAACACACATTTTTTTGAAAATTAGAAGTTTATGGCTGTCTAATAATTAGTGAAATCTATTCGATGTATTGGAAAAGGTTTGATATATTGATTTTAGATGATATACTTTACATCATGACATTATAAACGTTTCTTGTAAGAATTCCAAATGAGCTCAAATATATCTGAAACACTTGCCATTTTGTTTCGTAGTTTTCGCGTGATTACTAAATCATTAAGATGACCAAGTTGTAATATTATGTTTTTCTATAATACAGTACTTTTAAAAATCAGAAAAATGGGCAGCGCCAGAATAACGAGTAATATAATCTAAAAATGTCCATTATGATTCATGTCTCTATAACAGATGGTAAAATATTACACTTAAATCTTTAGTGATTGATGGAAAGATATTGTGGAATAGCTAGCGGTCTTCACCAAATTATGATATCTAAACGTTTTAAGATTTTATTTATTGCATATTTACTACCTATAGATATTGGTAGAGTGTTGTGGTGTCTGTATATACATTTATACATTCATAGTTTATTATTGTGTGGGTTAGTTTTAATAGTGTAGAAACTTACGTGTAAATATATACATATAAATACATTATAGGAAGTGCAATTGCTATGTTTTACATGTGGAAATATTGTTTGTAACAAGAACTATTCAATTTTGAATTTAGAGTAAATATAATTAATTGGAATCATAATTTCCTCTTTTTATAAATATTTTTTACTTGAAATTTACTTGTTACATCAGTGAAAATAAAGTAATAACATCAGTTATATTGATATATCGCAATTTGGAAAATAATATTTATTAAAACATATAGAAGAAAATTTTAAATGAGGAATAATTTTGATATATTTCTCTATATATTTTGAATCAACTTTTTATGAATTTAGAATAAGTTTTCTGAACATTTTTATCTCAGAAGCCTTGAATGTTACTTCAGTTTGAATGTTTTATCTTTTGTCAGGTTCTCATCTCCAAAGAATACTTACAACTGGAGCCTATTGGCTTAGTATTCGTATTCTTCTTTGCACTCATTTTAGTCATTCAGTTTACTGCTATGCTTTTCCACCGATTTGGAACTTTATCCCATATCCTGGCATCAACTGAACTCGCATGTTACTGCAATAAGAAGGTAAATAAAAAAACTCACAAACTTACTTTTCACTGTTAGTTGTACATTCAATATAATTTTGCAAATTTATTAACAAATTAATATTATAAGAAACAAACAAATGATAGTTAAGTAAACATTTATGGAAATTAAGGCAGTGAAAAATGTGTTGGGATTATCTTTATATTTAAGAGAATTAAGAGTTTATTCAATTGGAAATGCGCGATACAACTGTGACGCATTGTAGATTTTGTTAACCATGAAATCACTTTACAAATTAATCAATTTCAAAAACTAAAGAAATTTGATGTAAACGCAGAATGTTAATAACGTTCTTTCAACTTTGATGATTTTGGAAATCTTAGATTCCTCTTTTGTAATTTACACCATCTTAAATATTTCATTTTTATCTAGCAAAAAGTGCTACAATATATTTAACGATTGTTTGCTTTGTTCGATGAGGGCATAGAAAAGGTATTTACAAAATTTGCACTTTCATGTCGTGTCAGTCGTTTCGTTTCTTGCTTGCTTCACCATCTGAACTTACGAGTTTTTTTTAACAAAACTAAAATCCAAACGATATATCACAACAATCAGATGATTGTTTCAAGCAGTTCCTATGGACTTATTTTACATCTTTAACCATAAATTTAACATCTTCATAACCATAAATTTCGGGACGATGCTAGATTGCTGACCCGCACATCCTTATACACTGGGAAAATAAGTAATTATCAGCATTTATCTTTGTGTTGTGACTAAAGTTAGGTTAATTTATGTTAATATATATAAATGAATTATATAGAAATGACATTTTCCTAAAACTGATATTGTCAATGCAACCAGGTGGGCCAACATTTTAGAACTGTTCCTAAATTTCAATAGGCAGGTATTTGCAGGGCAGCTTCTCGTTACTAACACACTATTGACAGTTTAAGTTGATTGGTAGATGAAAGTTCATACTAAAGTTACAAATGCTGGTCAAATCTTAAATTGGCGTTACATTCTCAGTATGAAACTTACCAAAATGTGTTGGATATATTAGGAAAACAAAACATAGTTTCCAACAATATCGCTATTTATTTTGATAGGAAAACTTTTAAGTTTTGATTTTACACAGATATATTTCGTTACTCGCGAGAGAACATACCAGATTTTTCATTAAGTGAAACACATTATTTCTACGTGTTATTGACACTATTCATACTGATAATTTTAAGGTTAATATGTTTTTCTTGGTTACATTATTCAAAACTATGTTCCATTTAAAGCTTTTCACTGTAAAGGAATTTGTCTTACACTGCCCGCTACTTGTATATACAGTAACAACGTTAACATGTTGTAATTATGTCTTGACGTATACGAAAAGAGATTAAATTTTTCTGTAAGCAACTAAAACGTTCGCTTAAGAAATAATCGAATTTATTTTCTTGTTTTAAATTTTTTAATAGATTGAAGAAACCTCTACAGACGCTCTGATAGATAAGCATGCGATAGATATTGCAAGAAATCTGCAAAGGTTACGAGGCTTGGATGGAGATTATGAAAGTGATTCCGGATCTGGAGCTGATCGCCTGGCACGGCGTCGAATCATTCATAATCTGGACAAACACCGACAAAAGAAAAGAGTCATTGGAACGCTCGATGTGGCTTTCAAGAAAAGATTCTTTGCAATCACTGCTGAAGGTGCTGCAGAAGGTACACAAATACAAATGGGTATGAAATTTCACACAACGTGTCTTTGACTTCGTTTTCTTTCTAATATTTTACCTATCTTGTTCTTGCTCTTGTTCTTGTTCTTACCTCTTAATTCTTGCCTTGTCTAGTAAATCCGGGAACTTTGATATATGACCAAACTTTCGACCGCATTCCATCTTTCGTAATAAAGAGGTTAACATAAAAACTTTGAAAGAAATTGATTTACAGTGTTACTAAAAAGAGGAGAGTAGAAGAACGTCTATGTACATAGGCAACAGTTACCTCTTTTATACTGGAAGATTTTAGACCCCTCTACGGCACAATCGAGTAGTTTGGTAGTAAAGAAGTCGACAAGCCACGTCACTTCGAAAGAAATGGTTTTGCAAATTGTTGAACAAAGTTCGGAAGAGGTGATAATCAGATAAAGCGAGTATGGCGTGTGGGTTAGCCAAACTCTTAAGTGGTAGAATTCGTGAAATTTGCTGTTTGAGACAGTGTTGTCACGTTGGATGAACACATCAAGGCGATTAGGTCACTTGTTAAATGATCTCTACTAGACGACAAAATTGCTGACAATAAGTATGGGTCGTGATGGTCATGTTCACTGGAAAAAGATTCAAGTGGGTAATGAAACAATAATCTCAGCACATCTCCTTTCAGGGTGGAAATTTGCCTTGGGATGAGTTATTGCTTTTCTATCAGAAGTCAACTCATCTTCTATGACAAGGAGGCTCAGGAACAGTCGAGACTGAATTGGAGCGCGTCGATGGTGGATGAGAAGAGTGACAGTGGATCAGATACAGTGACACGCTGCAACCTGTTCCCCATACTCAAATTGTGTGGTTCCTAGTTTTTGAACCTTCTCTATTTTTTTTTTTTCGAGTAATTGTTGTGTGGTTTTATGTTCATCTCAGCCAGTCGACGAATTGTTTAGGGCTACGCGGATGAGAGAGCATTTAGTCGTTTCTCGTTAACCTTCACAGTACCACTCAGGTTAAAACGCGTGTGTTAAACATGTTTCAGCAGTAAGAATCTTGAAAGAGTGTATCTCTGTAGACACTCGAATATTGTAGTCTTGGAATGACTTTTCAAGGCTTAAAACTTGACTAAAAAGCTCTCTTGATATTTGTATGTCTCTATATATGTCGAATTTAAATTCATATCTATATTTCACTAGGTTGACCTACTAGAAAGATATATAGTCCGTATTCTATTCAGTATCAACCTCCCAAGCGCCTGTCATGAGCTTTACTATCGCTCCTCCATTCCACATATTTTCTTCGATTTTTAAAGTAGAATAATAAGACAAACAACACTTTCCTCCACTTTACTGGAGACCTCCTCTTCATTTGGCCATCACATGCAGAGTAACACTTTCCGTTTTAACAGTACTCCCTCTGCCTGCATTAACGTTCTAAAACCAAGATAACTGCATTTGTCTTACTAACCCATTGTGTTGTGTTGTAAAACTGCACTTCATCATCATCAGCATCGTCATTAAAAATAAACAAAGGGCGACGCTAAATTCATTGAACAAAATTCTAGGGCTAATTGAGGATATCAAGATGAGTAAGCTTTACAATACAATGTAGAGTCACTGACGATTTCTCCCAAACATAGTGGGCGATAGTCATTCGTGATGTCTATACTGAATAACATCCTAGAACTGTTTGGACGTAAGCAGTTATAGATAAGAGCCTGTTGTTATGCACAAAATATGTCTGTTAATGGCGAAAGTTCCCAAAATTTTGGGTTTTAGGGTTCAAAAAAAGTGATACTGGTACTTGAGATACAAAGTATAAGAATGTACTATTCCAGTCCTCTCATTTGGACCTAGAATAGTTTAGACGTAACTGGTATTGTCTAAGAGCCTGTTGTTACTGTCAGAAGAAAGGATATTTGGAAGGAATCGAAAGAGACCTTCTCATTAAATTATAAATGTTACTCATCTGGATATCCTGTATTAGCCATAACATTTTATAGTGAATTTAGCGTTATTATCAATACCTCCAGTTACTTAATAACAGAATAGAGTGAAATGATCTATGGAACTTTCCTTAGACCACACTAATTCCTAATTTTTTCATGACACCTAACATCCTTTCCGATACAGAAAGAGAAAATCTATGAAAGCAGGTAACATTCGGACTGAAAACAGATATAAACAGTTTCCTTTTGACTGCAACTGTAACGGTTCCGTTTCCTGTAAACTTCTTGGAATCCAAAACAATAAGAATAAATCGATTGCTGAGTAATGGAGATGACAACAAGAGAGACCATAAGGAAATTTGCGTAGATTGTGTTGGGAAATATACAGTTTGCATAAAAACGTTACGAAATTATGCCACAACCAGTAATGAAATGGTGCAATTAATCTTGGTTATACGCTGTTCTATAAGAAATTTCACCAATATTATTTCTGAAATACACTTCGTTATACTTATATGCTGAGGTGGGTATATGTTATTGTTTAAAACATCATGTGGTATACGCCATTTATCAGAATATAGTTTCCATTTTAACCCTAGTTGCAGTATAATATATACCAGTCCTTTGTAAGCACACTACGGACTGGGGCCGCGGTGGCTCAGTTGGTAGTGCGCTTACTTTAGGTGCTAGGGGACGTCGGATCGGTCCCTGCTCATGACATATGGGCTTTGTGGTGGACAAACACCGTGTGCGTGGGTTTTCTCAGAGTTCTCTCCCTCCCATTTTCTTCATTCTACCGATTCATCCCATCATTATCTATACTTCCTGAGCCATAGTTGCCTTAAAATAAATTCAGATTCACACTACGGACTAAGGTATTCTGATTACTATGCTGCTTATTTCTAGTTTATTTCTAG
This sequence comes from Lepisma saccharinum, assembly GCA_022664845.1. Classification (NCBI taxonomy): domain Eukaryota; kingdom Metazoa; phylum Arthropoda; class Insecta; order Zygentoma; family Lepismatidae; genus Lepisma; species Lepisma saccharinum. Next base: position 88,417 of record JAGDQP010002391.1, read on the forward strand.
AAGTTGTGTTTTTTGTTCAGTTAACAAAGTAAAGAATTTAAGTTGTTTGTTTAGGTAGGTTCGATTATGAACGCACGCTGATTTAAGCTTGACTTCATGAGTTTTGGGAGTTCTAGAACCATATCCTGTGATTTAAAGACTTTCTAACGCTCGAGGTAATCATTTCTGTGCGTTCTAAAACTATATCTTGTGATTTAAAATCATTTTAAAGTGTAATGTCATGGTTTCTGTGAGTTCTAAAAGCGTGTCATTTGATTTAAAGATATTTAAAACTTGATTTTATAGAACAGTATCCTATGATTTAAAGATAAGTAATTCATTCTAATGCTTCCAGGTACTCCTGTATTAGGCAACATGAGAAAATTGACCATGAGAAGAGAAACGATCAAGGCTCTTGAAGTTAGAAGGAACTCAGTTCTTGCTGAACGTAGGAAATCTCAAATGAAGACTCTCGGTGCCAATAACGATTACGCCCCTGCGGCAAAACCAAGACATAGGATATCCAATGCTACAAATTCCACTATTCAGAACCTGTTCAGTAATGGCCCAGGAAGTGTTGCCAGTGGGGCAGGCGTCAATAATCATGCATATGACGGAAGTTCAGATGAAGAAATGCATAATGCTGGATTACAAATGCAAAATATGAGAAATTCGGTGTCGTTTAGGGATCCAGAACTTGGTGGTAGACGAGGAAGCCATATGTAGGACAATAAATTATTAGTTTTGAAGAAATGGCACAGAAATTAATGTTTACCGAAAGGTTTTTACAATGTCTGCTTCACAGCGAAGCTTGAAAATAGAAAATGTTAATATTTTTCGTGTCCAAAATGGAGGAATTTTATAAGTAAAGACTGAAACTTTTGATTCCACATGACAAGAAATACTCAATTTATGAAGTAAAAGTTATACCTTGATATGGAAAAAGTTTAAGATAATTTTTTTATGACAAGCTCAAACATCACAAGTGAAATGAAAGTAGATTGACCAACCATGACTAATAATATTTACTTTGTATTTCAACAACGAGATTACTGAAGAGGTTCTAGTCGTTTAGTGTTATTGTTTTTTTTTTTAGTCATTCGTTATTTATAAATACTGTTTTGAAGTTAAACAACAAACAAAATACCATTCAAGATATTTATCAAGAACGAAAGATTAAGTCTTAGTTTTTTTTTAAAGTTTCTTTGAAATAAAATAAAGCATTCCTAACAAATGCTAAGAAACAATAATTGCCAATAACTTTTAAATAACTGAGTTAGTATATTTAATGATGCACGACTCTACGTAACGATGCTTTTATATTCGGATAAAGCGTGATTTTAATTTCCTTAAACTCACCTTATTATTGTAATATGCTACGTTCTATTTCGATTTTTTCCATTAAGATATTTCACTTCTAGCAATATTTGTATCAATAATCAGTGCATTTAACATCATATTCGTCCATTACGTTAGAAATAATGGTCTATAAAAGCATATTTTATGTAACAAGTATAGTATAAAACGATCCGTAACTGATTTTTTTAAAAAAATATAGACATTCTCATTGATTCGTGAGTGATTAACAAAAGATTTAAAATTATTTTTCAGTGTTGTTTTAAAAAGATGTACAACAACAAAAATATCTTGAGAGATTACTAAATAATGATAATTTCCTTTTTTGTTAAAAAAAATACAATTTCTTGATTTTAGGAAGAAATACAACTTTATTACAAGAGAGAATGTGATCATATTTTGCCTGTGGAGATTAATGCCAGCCTCGCATTTGTTTGCATATGATTGACGTTATAGTAGCCAACATTTCTTAATTTCATATATAGTAAAAACAAACGTTTACTTCTTAAGCTCTCTAAATATTATGCACCTTCTTAAAAACTAGCAAAATAAAAATTTTCTTCTGATTGTGATGGTATTAATTATAGATTTTTTTTTGGTTCAGTGTGTCAAATGTTACATAATTTACAATCGATAACGTTTTTGGGGAACGTTTTTTGACTTTCCTCCAACAATTTAAAAGATAAAGAACGTCTTCCATGAATTGTAGAAAGAATCTATTTTGTAAAATGTATTTTTTAAGGTTTGTGATACAATGATTTTTTGAATTGTAATCTTGTAAAATATATTTGTAATAATAGTGCTCAATGCATATTGTGTACAGAAGTGTAATATATAATAAAAAAAAGAGAATTTTGAAAATTAATATTTTGTTCAAAATATTTTTTAAACTAGTGATGTTCTTCAATTGTCCACTCTTTCGTTAATTAATTACGTAGTTATTCTATTTACATTGTAAGCTGAAGAGGCAGTTACAGCCCATTTCAAGTCTTATGTCGGAGAACATCCTTCTGCGATAAAGATGGGAAGTTAACAAATAGGTACAAATTAGAGATTTTCCTGATGTAACTAAGGAAATTTCCAGCAATACTTGAACTGCCTGTCTCCCCAGTGTCAATCGAAAGTCCATCGCCTCAAGGACAAGATAACAGTGCTGTATTTCATAATTTAGTGCACGAAGGTGATGGAGCTGTTTCTCAGAACAGTATAAAATCAATAGTAATGAAATAGAATAGAACATACTTTATTTCGTATGTTTCATCCAACATACTCTTGTTTCCACAAAATTAATTAAAACGATGTGACACATTACATATATATATACAAAGTGTCTATGATATCATTCCAATATTACTGCTAAGATCCGCCATTAAAAAGAAATAAATACCAAAATACAAACTCAAGCGCTGAAATAAAAGGTAAAAATAGGTATGTGAATAACTGTCAAGATAGAAATCTTACTGAAGAAAGAAATTAAACACGTAATACGTATAAAATCAGACTGTAATTATATAGACGTGCTTTGACATGCTGATTTTTCTAAATGTGCGGCAAATTTATTTTTAGGTAATGATAGTTTGATGTTACTTTCCTCTACGTCATGAACGGAATACCCATGAAGTACTGAAAGTAGTTTTATTATTTGATTCCAGAGCTCTGCGTGTTATTCAAGTATCGTTATAAAATGAAACCTATATATTACTATTGGGATAGTCAGTCAACTTTCAAGAGAAAACCTAAATACTGAACAAGAGAGTTGAAGTGTCTAGAATTCTCTAGTTTCAACCCTTTATCAATTTATCATGAAACTGTTTCGGAGACGGAATAATACATCCTTAATTAGGGTCTTCCAACCTTTTGTTTTGCCCTGGATAAACTACTGGGCAAAAGAAGTTGAGTCAGTAATGTAATGATTTGTTCTGATAGTGGACACGTATTTCAATCTATTCCTTTGTTATTCGTTCTTAAAAATTACTTCTGTTCATTTCTTTCTGTATTTCCATCGTTACAATGTAGCTCTTGTACCTTAATTCTCATTTCAATAGTTCTTCCTATCCGTCCAACGTACACTTTACCATAACGGTGTTTAATGTTGTTGTAAACAACGTGAATTTTTATACTATTTTGTGTTTGATCTGTGGCGGATCATTTGCTTTTCTTTTAGACGCACAACCACGATGGCTATTGTCCTTTCTCGTTTTCTCCCTCGATGTCTCCTTTTCTCGTCTTCATCTTTATACATAATATTCAACTTTTGTTAATTTCTTCTCATCGTTTTCTCAATATGATTCTTATCTTACCCATTTCTAATTCACATGTCACATCTGAAATGTCTTCCCATAGATGTCCTCTCTCAGAAATTGGAGACCTAGGCGTACAGGAGAAATAACTGGTTATTTCATACCAAGCTCACGGTCGGAATTGGCATCCAGGTAGATGTCCGTCTTTGTAGGCTCTCTGTAGAGCTGATGTCCTAGTTTTCCAGAGTTAATCTTGTAAATTAAAATATATAAATGCACCACAGCAAGAATTCTGTATATACTGAAGTACTTCAGAACAGAATTATTGAAATGAACTGAGTTCCATTGTCGACAAGAAACAGAAAAAGATATCTCAAACACCTGATGCACTTGAGAGCTGCTTAGATTATTAAAGTTACAACAGTTCCTAGAATGAAGAAAACATGTTTCTACTTATAGTTTAATGCTACGAGATACTTCCCTGAACTCTGATATTACAATATACGATTTCAAATCTACTTTGTTAAAAATAAGCCACTCTAAAATGAACTGTAGTGAATGATGATGAAAATTAAAGACAAAAGTAGCAACAAAGGAGAATACAATTCTCCCTAATTGGAATCTTTTCGATGGACGATGATGAAAAACAGCTTTGTTGCCAGATAGTACCGTTAAGTTGTACCAATTTTATTTCTCCATTGTCTTATACGGACGGGGATGATGTTAACGTGCGTCTTAAGGACATTACTTTAAAACTTTTATTATCAGAGAGTGAATTGAACTTGACAATCTAACTATAAGCTGACCAGAATGAACAAAAGAATTAGAGGTCAAACAGTGGCGTAACTACAATGCCATGAGACCCCGCGTTGAGTGGAACACAGGTATCTAGGAGCCCTACAAGCGACATATAAATAGGATGAAAATGAGTTAATGGCAAATCAAATAAACACGACAAGGGGAGTCTCAATGTACGATTTTAAAATCTCAATATACTTTGACAGAGTTGGTAAAAAAGGGACTTTAAACTCACAAGCAAGGTCCATCAAATTTGACGGGTAATGACAACAGCATGTGGTTGCGTGATCGTGGTGGATGATGACTCCTTGTGATTGACAAAGCCTGGCCGCTTCAATCACAATGTTGCTAGCAGTCTGTCCAACTATTGACAGTAGGAGGTTTAAGGTGTTTAGGACCCCTGTTACCTATCCATGTGGTTGTAACAGTAAGTTTATTGGTTTTGTTAGCTTTAGCGAAACCGCTGATCAGTGTGGTCAATGGGATGAAGCTCTTTTAGCCCTCACCTTAATCCGGCTCTGAGAAGGTGGTATTAATGGTTTGGTTAGGTTCCACGACCTGCCAGTGAATTATGTCTTTAACATCTCACCACACACTTAACTTCACCCTCTTGGGATTAATATCGGGGATGAGATTCACAAAAGCTCTCGTAAGTGCAAAAATTAGACAAATTCTTCAACTCCCCGAAGTATGTGATGTATATTTGAATTCACGAAAGTCATATAAAACAGCTTACGGTAACCTTGAGATAAACAGGTTTCAGTGGGGCTTACGACAAAAAATTGGGGAAAATTACCAGTCTGACGCTACAAGTGACTAAAAGTGACGTCATGTTAAGCTCCAGCCATTGAAGGGGGGGGGGGAGATATGTTTCATGCAAATGATTTTTATGTAATCAAACACTGACTTTACATATTGAGACAACACACGTTACTAATTTGAGTCATTAGTCTTATTTCAAAATGTTTTTGACGTGTAAACTTATTGAAGTTTGCTGTGCCGAAGTATATATTAATGTCATAAATTAAAGTCGTGTATATATATACTTTTTCTTGTTTTCTGGCTTTAAACTTCCGAATCGTAGAGCGTTATAATCACTTACGGATAATGAATGCTATACACTGTGAACTTTGAGGCAACTCCTACGATCACAAAAGGTCGCAATGTGCTTCTTGAATACACATCAATCTTTAAAGACGAACTTACGGGTTACCTTACGATGGTTTTTGGTGACTGATCATACGTTCATTTTTCTGCATTAAGATCCTAGTCGTCTTTGCATTCGTTTCGCAAACTATTTTCAAGTGCGGGCCAGTTTTATTTAGTTGGTAGGTTCAACGGACCACTCTGTGCTTGCCCAAAGGAAGGCCTAGGGAACCACCTGTGGTCCGCGGACAACAGTTTGTGGAACTCTAAGAGTTCAAAGCAACTTTGTAAATCCTACCCCTGGTTCTGGCATCGAAAAGGTGGTTCAGAAACGCGACAAACAGACATTCGACACATTACGTTCCGCTACAGAAACAATTTCATCACCCGTGGCAGTGCGTGTCAAGTACAGGCCATTCTTGAACCGGGGAAGCAAGAAAACAGGTCGCGAGGCGCCCCTGTCATTGAGTTGAACTCAGCTGATGCTGAACCCAACGACAAACTTTGTTCTCCAATCCACCGACTCGAACCGTCTTTAACTGTTGTGTACCTGGAAGTTTTCCGGTAATTACTCTATGAGTGGGTTCCGGTTGTTTCGTATGGCTTGATCGAGATCCTCCTCGGACAACAATCCTGGACGTCCTGACCGAGGTTGATCTTGACAGCTTCCGTCTGTCCCTAACTTTTCGAAATTACCGGTGACATGTGTTATCGTCAACTGCATCTTCACCGTACATTTGCAGAATGTTGGTGTTGGCTGAGACCGCATTTATGCCTTTATCGAACTCAAAAAGTAAAGAGTGCCTGATCGGCTCCTTATCGATCTGCATTTCACCGACACGATACGCTGTCCCTGTCTGTCCGTCCACACTCACTGCCTGTGGCCGTGGTTTCGCTGATGTTTCCACGATTACGTTGGTACTGATTCACGCACTGGCAGCTCCATTTATGAAATCAGTACTCCGCTAACATGCGACATGTTACAACGATAGTAGTTTTACATTGACCAAATATATACAGCAAAACAATTGCTGAAATTGCATACGGAAGATGCTACTAGAAGATCCCTAAAGAGTTCCTTGCGGTGGAGGGGACGAAAAATCCTAGTTAGGCTACTGAAGAAAATAAATTAAAAAAAAAAATGTAACATAAGTTTAGAAAAAGATAAATAATGGACAAAATAAATGAGAATATATCAAAACTGTGGGAAGTAGTTGAGAGAAGAGCAATACTGGAGAAAGTAGGTGAAAGAGGAGCAATAGTAGAGACAATAGAGCAAAGGAAAGGAAGCGATTGGGATATAGTTTACTCATAATTTGAATATTAAAAGAATTCAAAGTGTGTTTGAGGAAAATAGTTGCAATTTATTTACAGTGTAAAGAAAGAAAAATAGTACACTACATAACAGGAAATGTGGAAGACTGAAAAGGCTGAATTTTCTTTTCTATTATCTATTAGCAAAACATCAATGAAGAAGGTTTAAATCAGAACCAAATGTATTTTTCTGTTAAACTTAGTGCAAAAGTGTTAAGAAGATATGGGAACAAAGGTAGCAGACCAATATTTCGAAACCAAAACAAGTTTATATGAAAATGGAAAGAAAAAGCACTTCGGTTTAGAAGTACAGCTTGGTCGAAGTACGAGTCAGATCTAACTTTTAACAATAATAAATCTTAACTAGTTAATATTCGATGTCCTTGGATCATCAGCTACCAGCCTTAAGTTATATTTATCAAAGAGCGCTACGTCCGCTTATTTGCTAGCCAATAGGAATGATAAATGCTACATGTGAAGTACAGAATGCATCACTCGTTAGATAACACACAAGGAGAAATAGCATGTAATGATGGTTTTGTATGCAACAGACAATGCATACACACAAAATTACAATTCACTTGCAATATCATGAGAGTGTAAAAGTTACCACGCACCTAATAATCGGTATTCCCATATCACATAATTGATAATGTACATTTTTCAATATTTATGCTGTTTCACTAGATATCAGATCGACTGTTGAATAATCAGTTGTTTCAAGAGAGACCAAAAGCGAAAAGGACCAAATTATAGGAAAACACAAAATTATTAAGAAAGCAGAAAAAAAATATTATTCTAAATTATCTATCCACTAGAATACTGCGAATCAAATAGATGAAATACGAGAACACAATTATCAACCTTGCTTGTAGTTTCATAAATATGTTTGTATTGTCTGGCAACATTGCTTCAGCTTTCCCAATATGCCCGGAAGCTACGCAGTTTAAAAAAAAAATGTCTGGTGCACGCTTCGGCACGTAAATGCTCTGCGTATTTTCATGAAAATGTTACAGCAATTTCTGTAAATGGCGTGCACCGAAATTCGTCTCGTAGCCATACACAACCAGTGCGTAACAAGTATCGCGTGAAAATATCAAGGACAGCAAAGATTCGTGCCAGATTGCTGTTATCCCTTATCGGCAGCACCGTCAAATTATCAGTGATAAGAATCCGTGTCATCTCTCCCACAAGTAAGTCGTTTAATTTGATAACAGTTTCTTATAATTCTGTATACGCAGGAAATTTGTAGGAAAATATCAAGTGCCACTAACTCCCTGAAACCATGATCCAACCAGTAGCGTAAGTACAATGCTAGTGTCTAGGGCACATACAGACAACTTTTAAATAGATGAAAAAAAGAGTCACTGGCAAACTAAATATACACATGAGAAGATCTCAATGTACGATTTTAAAACCTCCTTAGAGATGGTAAAAGGGAAAAAGCTTTAAGGGCTCCCGCACACTGACGACAAGACAGTCGTACGACTGTTGTACGACTGTCATTTTGTCGTGATATCCGCGCACACTGAGGACAAATCTGTCGGCGGACAAATTTGAACAGAAGCATTGTAGGAATAGCACTGGCCGGATCTCTTGTGAACTCTGTGAAAAATAGATATCGTGGAAACTGCAGTACTTTGTGCTCTTGTTCGGCGAAAAAAGAAACTGAAACAAAAATGTAGACAATACTGGGTGCATCCTCTTTATAGTTCTACGTTATTGAAAGGAAAGTTTCACACTTTGTACGAAGATCTACGCGAGCATCAAACGATTTTGCGTAAAATATATACACACTCGAAACAGCGATTCGAAATTCTCGTTCATTCATCCGCCATTTTCATTCAAGATGTTGATTCTTTAAAAATTGATTATTTCAATATGATTATATAAGATATCTTTATAATGAATGGCTCAAATTTAATCGAAGTTGAACGAATTATAAGAGGAACTTGAAAGCATAATATTATCTTGCATACATCCGTCATCTTAACTTCGGTTTTTTTCGTTAGGTAGGCCTACTTGTCAACTGGAATTAGCTTCATTGCTCTATCATATGAATACCTGATTGCACCCTCTACTCAGGGGCGGACTGGCCAGGGCCGCTAGGCCGCAATCGAGGCCTAGGCTCTCTCAGAAAAAAGATAATGAAAACAATAAAGTAAGAAAGAGAGAAAAGCTAAAACAGAAGAAAGCTAAATAATTCGGTAGATCACTGGTTATTATGCTGCCAACACACACCCCTCTTCCATCCTTCCATCAGTAAGTTAACTTTTTCAATAGGACCCTTTTGTTACTGGATTTGTGGCTAGGCCCATCTTTCACTATGGTCTTTCATTATTAGAAACTGTGATTTAGTTTGTGCCTGAGACCTTGGGCCCTTCTTTCATTTTATTGTGCAGTTGGGGCCCTTCTTTCATTACATTGAGCAGTTGGGGCCCTGGGCCCTTTTTTCATTATGTTGGGCAGTTAGGGCCTTTTCATCGTTGAAGACTGGGGTCTGATTTGTAGCTGGGCCCATATTTAACCACAGGCTGATGGGTCCTTTAAGATGTTAACACATTTTGTAGGTCTAAATTTGATAACTCAAAAATGGAAAATACGCATTTTTAAAAATGTATTTATTTTTGCCTAGGTTCCTAAGAACTTGTTCCCCGGCTTCCATGTGCTGGATGACGCGGCTAGACATCATCAGCCCTTTTTGTTCTCTATTTTATTTCAGTCTCTTCTATACAAAGTTGTTCATCTTTCGCGCTTCGAAAAAGTATATACTGTTAAACCATGCACTTATCCTTTTAACCTTTTCGAATTATTGACAAGCCGAAGAAGGAATAATTAATATTCCGAACATGTTGTGTTTTATCTGCATACTGCCTGAGTACAAGCGTGTGTTTAATTGTTTATACGATCGTCATCGTTCGCATGATTTGTATTTACAACGGAATAAGATTGTTGACAATCGGTCTACACGATTTTATTTTCCTATTGAGTCTTTTTCTTGCATGACTAATCGTAGATATGATATTGTATGATTTATGTCTAGTGTATTTATCGCATTCTATACCTATTGTCGTTCTCGTCATTTCAGCGGCTGTTCGTAGTAACTTCGTAGCAAGGCATGCAACGGAGACCGAGATTAAAGAAAAGATCCAATCCTGGTTCAGGTGGGGAAGAGATCGCGACGGTGGCAGAGAAAACGACGGGCATCAAGCGACAACGCAGTACTCACAGCGCCACAAGAGGAGGATAATTAAAAACACCGAGAAGAAAATACTCGAAGAATGTCGTCAGTCCGTTGGTAATTATGAAATTAATAGGCAGGACGTAAAAATAGTGAACAGTGATGTGAATTTTGTGGATATCGAGCCTAGCATTAGGCATTTCGAACAAGCAAAAGAAAGGACATATCCCATTAGCAGCTCTAGTGAAACATGTAGTCCTAGTTCATCAATTACAGATCAGCTTGTGACATGGGCAAAAGATTTTAATGTTTCAAATAATGCTACCACTGCACTTCTGCATATTCTGCAGCCTTACTTCACAGAAAATGCATGTGATGCAAGAACACTGCTGAATACTCCTAGAAACGTCCAAACTCCAGTATTTCGTGATGGGGGTACTTTTATTTACTTTGGTGTGAAAGAAAATGTGAAGTTGGCGCTTTCCGGGATAGAAAATAAACAATATCCAATATTTGAAAAGTTAAAACATAATGGCATTTCTGATCTATTAACGATTTCTGTAAACGTTGATGGTCTTCCAATATGTAAAAGTTCAACAAAATCATTTTGGCCTATATTAGGAATATTAGATCAGGCAATTAATTGAAAACCCTTCGTGATTGGTTATTCAATACCGAAATCCTCAAATGAGTTTCTCGAACAATTTTTTCATGAGTGCCTCGAACTTGAAAGAACTGGAATTACTATCGGGAAAAAGGTACATTGGTTTCGTGTCAGTTGTTTCATTGCAGATGCCCCTGCAAGAGCCTTTGTGAAGGGTATGGTGTCTCACAACGGTTTTCATGGCTGTGAGAAATGTACGCAGGAGGGAGTAAGCTTTGGTACAACCACCTGGCAATACGAAGTTAACATTAGAAAGAGAACGGACTCTGATTTTAGCAATTTCCCTTATGAAGACCACCAACGACAAGAAAGTATTTTAAGAAATCTAACATTGGGATTGATTACACAGTTCCCATTAGATAGCATGCATCTTATTTATTTGGAAGTCACAAAAAAGTTAATTAGAACTTGGGTAGATAAAGGACCTCAAACATGTAGACTAAGCTCATTTCAAATACAACAAATATGTACAAGATTAGAGGCTATAGGTCAGTATTGTGCAAGCGAGTTTTCTCGTAAACCTAGGGCATTTAAATTCTGGAAGGCTACAGAACTTAGAGCTTTTTTATTGTACATATTATGTATGGACCAATAGTTTTGCAAGGTATTTTAGTAAAACACTTATATGAACATTTTCTCCTCCTTCATGTAGCTGTGTACATATTATCTAGCAATTTGAGTACAGATGAGAAATGGAGACGTTATACTAATGAGTTACTTCATGTTTTTGTCAAACATTTAGCTGTGTATTATTGCAAAAGTATATTAACGTATAATTTCCACAACTTACTCCATATTTCCGACAATGTAGCTAATTATGGTCCTCTGGACAGTTTTTCAGCCTTTTCTTTTGAAAACAAAATGAATGAAATAAAAGCTATGTTAAGATGACCTAATAACGAATTACAGAAGGTTGCAAAAAGATTAAACGAAACACAGGTTAAGATAAGCAAGACAGTCCCAGAAGTAATGGTTGACAGCCAGGGGAACATTAAATCTCTGCGCTTAGAAATACTTGGTCGGTGTCTACTTACATGTGCTCCACCCAATAATTGCTACCTCACTAATGGAAACCAAGTTGTATTAGTCAATTCTATAGAGAAACGTAGTGCACACGATTGTTATATTTTGAAATGTCAAGTATTTGAGAAGAAATCAAGTATTTATGACAAACCCTTGCACAGCAGTTCCTTGGGATGTTTAAAGTGAGAAAATTAACGAATGAACATAGTTTTTCATTTGCAGAACTTAAGCAAAAATGTCAGTTAATTCCTGAATTTAAAAATGAAACTGAATTTTACTGTCTCCCATTTTGTAATATGACACATTTTTATTAGAAATTCAAGTGCTGTTTTGTACGTTAATGTGCAATTTTAAAAGCTATAATTTCAGAAATTTGTATTCGTGTTCCAGTTCTCTCTTTGTTAACTAGTATAAAATCGTGAGAGATATCTCGGTTTAAATCCATGATGACAATATATTGCAGTATACGACCATATGTGGGTTTAACATACCAGTGTTAATGTGCAGGGTCCTATCAAGGAAAGGAGGTTCCAAAGCAAAAAATGTCATATGTATTTATGTCTGCTTGTGACATCTAGAATCATGTCCCAGGCGTTCACAACCGTGTACATCATCAACATACTGTATTTTTTTGTAATGGTAGGTAGTATCTGTACGCCAAAGGGGATTTTTTTTTCTCAGTTCTTTATCAGTAGCAGTTTTGTGCTTGTAACTTTGTAAGTGATACAGTTTTCTTAGCACAGAATATTTTTTGTAAACCTTTCTCTCTGATTAATAAAAGTAATACATTTGTCATATAAGTAAGTTTGTTTCTAATATATAAGTAAATTTAAAGATAGCATTCATGTAGTATAAAACAACTTATCTTCATGGGTTACTCGGTGCTACTTTTTACCAAGAGTATATAAAATAAGTTAAATGAACTGAAAGAGGAAACAATAATTATAAAACATAGGTATAAATTAATCCACTTACTTTTACAGAGTGTATATAATAGCGATCATACCCAGAAAAAATATGATTGCTATATCTTGTGGTGTGTTTACGAGGACTTTGCTGTGAGTAAGCTATTTTCCAGCCATTTTTGTTATGGTGATTGCTATTTATATCCACCTAATTGTTCAACGATTTTCCCACGCACTCCCAACTATTGGATTGAGGAAAACCTCCTACCCCGCACATAGACATTTATGTGTAGTTGTGTTATTTTTTGAATCTCCACTTGGGTCGAGAGCACATTGTCAAACGCCCTTAGAGAAATAGCAATTTCTTAAGATATTTTCGAAACTTAAAAAGCGCAAACGAAATTGGAGGTTTCGAACAGTACAGGCGTTTCTGTGATCCTGTCCTGTTTCAGCTTCGAAAATATCTTAAGAAATTACTATTTCTCTAAAGGCGTGTGCGCTCTCGACCAAGTTGAAAATAAGGAACTAAAATGTAATATAAAACTACAAGTGAAGAAGTGGAGATTCAAAAAATAACACAACTACACATAAATGTCTATGGGCTATGGGTGGGGTAGGAGGTTTTTCCTCAATCCAATAGTTGGGAGTGCGTGGGAAAATCGTTGAACAATTAGGTGGCCCAACGTTGGAAAGTGGTTGTTCCTGCACAACAACACGAGTTGGTTGGTATTATGTTGAAAAATGGTTGAAAACTTTGTTGGCCCATCGTTGAAAAGTGGTTGATCGTTGAGATTTCGTTGCAAAATGGTTGACTGAAGAGTGGGCCCACCGTTGGGAAATGGTTGTCTCATGGCAATACATCGGTAGGTTGGCGCACGATTGAGAAATGGTTGTATATCCCGTTGGCCCAACGTAGACTATTGCTGATGGTTGGGAAATTGTTATATTGTTGCTAAATTTTCTGGGCAAACGGTGAAAAATGTTTGTTTGGCCCAACATAGATAAATTGTTGAACAAATGGTAGGCCCATTGTTGAAATATTGTTGTTTCATTACAACAAAAAGTCGTCGGTTGTTTTATTGTTGATAAATAGTTGTTAAAATCGTTGGCCCAACGTTGTCACAAGTTCGTTGAAAAAAGCATCGGAAGGGCGGATATAGCCAACGTTGTTTTCAACAGTTGCGGAATGGTGACTTCAACCAAAGGTCAACGGAGGCCCAACGTTGTTTGTGCTACTTGGGATCTGACGTCGTTCCCGCGGCAGTAATATTCCGAACTGGGTGACGTCTAACTGTCCATGCGAATCGCGTGCGCAATAAAAAAAGCACCGAACCTAACTTACCTAACCTACCTTACCTTCTTTTAAAAAATGTAAACATAACCACGCCTGGATTTGATCCCAGGTACTCCGGATCAACTTTCCAATACCATTAGAGAATGAAAGAAACACTCAGCAAGGGTATCCTTAATACACCAAAGCTAGTTGTTTTCCTTATCATACAAATAAGCTCAAAACCTAGACCGAAATGATACTGCAGCGAGAAGGTCCTGAAGATCTGGATGTTGGCTCCTTGCGCAATATGAACAGATACGAAGATGATACAAAATTTGCCGATTCAGAGCGTCAAGCATGCTGTAGACAGTCTCCATGCTGCTGTTTTCTTGCAACCTGTGATATTGCACGTGTTTGTTTATGCGAGTTTTTTGTTCAGGAGTTAATAGTAATTGAAGGGTAATCAACATGCACGGCAGTGCATGAGCCAAGTTCTTCACGTCAGAAAACGTCAGCACTGCCAGAAGCATGTTATACAGGAACAAGAGTTTATGGTAAAATCGACGATTTGGGGGCCCCGTACGAAAAAAGATGTTAAAGATAGCAATATGAGCTTTTGCCGTTAAGGAGATATGGTAAATATGTGCAGATGTACAAAATTTCATATTCGTATCTCAAACTATGTTCTAGTTGTGGCCCCTGAAATTGCACATTTTAGGCTAACTGACTCACTCACTCACTCACTCACTCATCATATTGTTTAGGGTGTTTGGAGTAAGCTAGAAACATGAAATTTGGTATGAAGGTAGAGGATGGTAAGTAGATAAAGGAAAAATTCCGACATTTTGAAAAGGTCGCCATCTTGGATTCAAAATGGCCGAAAAACCTAAAATTTCAAAGAATACACAGCCTAAACGACTAAAGATAGAACAGTGAAATTTGGTATGAAACTACATCATTGATAGCAAATTAAGAAAACTTTTTAAAAATTTGAAAAAGTCGCCATTTTGGATTCAAAATGGCCGCCAACCCTAAACTTTTAAAGAATACACAGCCTAAACGGCTGCCGCTAGAATAATGAAATTTAGTTTGATAGTACAACATTATTAGTAGATTATGAAAATATTACAAAATATCTCTAAAGACGCCATCTTGGATCCAAAATGGCGGGCGTCATAAATCCATTTTCCAACTGCTTGAGCCAGAGATACGAAATTTGGCATAATGACGTATTATCAAGAGTAGTTTAGGAAAACATAACAACTTTTTAAAAAATTCACCACCTTTGATTCAAAATGGCAGCTGAAATACCATTTTTCACATCGTTCGAGATAGAGAAATGAAATTTCGTATGACAGTGTATCATCACGAGTATGTCACGAAAATATAAGAAAACGTTAAAAATGTGTCCATCTTTTATCCAAAATGCCCGCCTAAGCCCCACTTTATAACGACTGAAGCTAGAGAAACGAAATTTGGTATGAAGGTGTACCATTACGAGTAGGTTAGAATAAATTTGGCTCGTCTCCCCTACTAGGGTACAGTTCCCAGCTGGAACCTGATTGCGATAAAGGGGTGCGCCCCAGCGAGGCCATCTTGGATTTCTGGGGGCAGCGCCCCAATGATGCGAAGCGAGTATATACATTACACAAGTGTAAAAAGCTGCGAAATACGAGCAAAAGCACCAGGGGTGCAAACTGTCCAGTCAACTCCTTCAACCGTAAAAAGTGGTGAAATGGAATATGGATGAGTCTAGTTATTCGCGCCAACTTCCAATACTCCTGCGTGTCCCACCAAGTTTTACTCGTCACAAACGTCAGCACTGCCAGGAGCATGTTATACAGGCAGAATGTGGAAGTTTCCCCATTCGGACGCAGCGCTCTAGAGTATGAGGGAATATCTGCATCATGTGGCGCAGTGCACTGCAGATTCTGGTTGTGATAAAAAGACGCAGTTCCTCCAAACTCCTCAAGTTCGATGCGCGGCCTGCCGTGGGATTCTTGGCGCAGCGACGCGAGCGAATCGAGGGGAGTATCAACACGTACGGCAGTGCATGCAGCCGAGTTCCGCGTGTCACAAAACGTCAGCATGCTATACAGGAACAAGAGTTTATTGCGAAATCAGGGTTCTGTAAGAAAAAAGATGTTAAAAATTGAAATATGAAATTTCGAAGTATGACGGTATATCATCGCTAGTAGATTACAAAATATCTGCGAAGACATAATTTTGAATCCAAAATGGCTGACTTCATAATCAATTTTCCAGAACGTTTGAACTAGGGATACGAAATTTGGCATAAAGGTGTATTAACAAGAGTAGTTTAGGAATAATTTACATTTTTGAAAAAGTTGTTAACTTGGATCAAAATGGCCGCACAAAAACTTTTTCCACACCATTCGAGCTATAGAAACGAAATTTGGAATGGTGTACCATCACAAGTAGGTAACGGCAATGTAAGAAAACTTTTTAAAAATCGCTTTCTTTAATTCAACATAGCCCCTCAAATACCATTTTCCAAACCACTGAAGCTAGAGAAACGAAATTTGGTATGAAGGTGTACCATCACGAAAATGTTTCAATTAATGGATCAAACCACAGCTATGACCGTGCAGCCCCCGAGGCGATATGGGAAAAAGTCTGCACATCATGAGGCGTTGTCCCCAGAAAGTCTGATCACAATAAAGGGGGCGTAGCCCTAAAAATTTGAAGTTGGGGCGCACACGGAATTCTGGGGCAGCACACGCAGCGAGGCGAACCCAGTGTATATGTACATGTATGAAAAGCTGTGAAATCCGAGCAAAACACCAGATGATGTTCAAGCCTTAGGGTTGGTGGTGGTGGATTTTAGGGCCGCCAGCAGGAAGCAAATTTTGCTGTATCATCACAAGTAGGTTACAATAAATATGGCAAAGCTTCCCTATGTTTCAATAAACCTCTCATTCCCACGGGTGGTGGGTATGGGAAAAAATCTGCAACATGGAAGCACAGTGTCCTGGAGAGTAATTACGATAAAGGGGCGTAAGTACCCAAAAACTCGAAGTTGGGGGCGAGGACCTAAACGAGGCCGAGCGAGCGAGTATATACGTATATTATACACGTACAAAAAGCTGTGAAATCCGAACAAAAACACCAGAGGTGCAAAAAGTGGAGCCAAGTTCTT
>JAGDQP010002392.1:0-67797 GCA_022664845.1 Lepisma saccharinum
TAATGCAAAAGGAATCCCTAAAGCAGGCATTAATTAATAAGACACTTAAATATCTAAGATATTTTTCCTATCTACCTACAATTATTTAAACTAGGGACGACGAAATTCGATTTTTTCTTTTTTATATTTGAGTTTCAGATGTAAATATTTCCTGATTTTAAGAACTGGAATAATTTGGAATACATTGTAAAAAAATGGAGATTCCAGATTTTTAAATGCAGGAATAAAAAATCTGGATTTCTTTGCCTTCTCTTATCTAAACTAATCTTTCTTCTTATATTTTAGATTTACCTAAGATTGCAAACATTTTTCCTAAGAAAATCGGAGATCTTTACTCTTGAACCAAATTTATTAAGCTTGAATTTTACTGCACAGGAATCGGATGCTACTGATAAATAGAAGAAAAGTTTCTTCATCTTTGTCTACAAAATGAGGAAGAAGATCATTTCAACCTTACATGAACAAAAGCCACCATTCATCCTGCACAAAGAGTTGTTGGCAGAATTGATATCTACAAAACTGACGGCAGAAAAATCACATGTTTGCAAAAGTTGCAACTTGACCGATTTGTTTACGTCGATTTATGAAATGAATTTTTTGCCATTGTAAATTGCGTGACGAAATACACATGCATAAAAGTGCTCATATGCTTGAGTTGTTTAGTCCGACGGAAAACGTTTTAACTTGATGGGAAATTTCGCGTTATATACCTAAATTTTGAATTATTCAAATTGGCGATGCTCATGTTGTTTTGCGATTAGGAAAAGCATAAATTGGGTTAAAAAGAGTAATTATCTATGTGTTAATGTTATTTTCTTACAGATTTTTCACGTTTCCCTTACTTCAGACAAGTTCTAGGGGCAACATGAGAAATTGGCTCATTAAAAGTAAATACATGTTTCCAAATGTTTAAAAATCTCAGTGTTTAAACTAATTTTCTTAATATGACACACAGGCATATTTAATGCTTTCTTTTCCAACTTATCCCTTTAAGAACCATGTTCTACCTTTTCTTCTCATGCTTTTTGATACGTTCACTTTGACTACTCTGAGTAGAATCGTAGCTGGATTCTGCAGTGACTGCGATGTGAAAGAAAGATGTTGCCCAGATAACATTTTCCTCCTGAATATATCTTGAACCTTCATTTTTAAAATCACTGTGTAACGTTGCACTAATGCTGCAAAATTACAGAACCAGTTACTCTCAATTATCAAGTCTTCAGTGTTTCGTAAGTACTGGCATCCTACAATCTTCGACCAATGCATTTCGAATCCTCCAATACCAGTTTTGTATATGCTTCAGGAGTGCACTGCGAGTCAAGGAAGTTGAAAGGTAGGACATCCTTTGCTTATACGTGAAGTCAGTACACTTCCCATTTGGTAGAGTACATATATATTTGTTTTCCTCTTCTCTTCTCTTCTCTTCTCTTATCTTATCTTATCTTATCTTATCTTATCTTCTCCTCCTGCAACCTGACCCCCCCCTCTACAGACCCACCCACCCCAAATCAGGTCATGCAATTGCATGACCTGCCTATATGGCGTGGGCGCCTCTGTCCACATTTAAGAGTAAATACAACGAAACGCTAATTTTCGACTTTTGTTTCTCCATAAAGCGGAGCAACTTTCATCCATTTCGTGTTTCCACTTTTTACAGTGTAGGTGCAAGGGTGAGCAGTGTACGAGTATGGTATCTAACCTTCATTGATTGTTGGACGTCGGCATCTTGAAGACCCAGTACCATGAACAAGACAAGAAACAAGAGAACACGATCAACTATTGTGAATTAAAGAAAAGTATGTAAAAAGCATTCCTATGGATACCTTTCCATAGGCTTTTTTTGTAGAATTCTACTGACATTAAAATGAGTTTTCGAAAGTTGAAATCAATAGTAGTACATTTCCTTAACTTGAATCTAATGTGTTCATTGGCTTGTCTAATAAGTTGAAAAGTTTATGTTATTAGCTCTCCTTTTTGTATTACATTGTGTACATATTTACTAATCAAATACTCTTTCATGATTTGAACCACAATTTTTCTACGTTCTAAAAACATTTTCAGTTCATTTTGATCATTCTGTACGTCTATATAAATGTTTTGTGAATAAGCTTCCTCAGAACTTCTAGAAAAAAAAATGTCAATGAATTATAAAAACTCCAATGTGTGTTTGTTTATATTGTACTAATACTTTGTCATATTGATGGTACTGCCTTAATTTCTATAAAATAGATAAGAGCCTTAGAAAATGAAAATTCGTTAATAAAATAAAGGCTTTTCACGACAGTTATCAATAAGGGGGAAGGGGGCCGCCAAAATTAATGTTCACTTGTAGTGAAAAAATGCCCTTCGGCTGACCCTGTAAACGACAATGAACACTAAAAAATTAGCAAGCGGTACCGATAATCTTTCAAGTGACCTAACCTACAATTTCAAGAGCTTAGAAATTATGGTACATTTGAAAGCCTGGCGCACGAGGTCCGTCATTACGGGTATTCAAATTTCTCAGTAAAAAGACAAATAATTTCAAATTTTCTAGTAGCCATTTAACGCACGATCACAAGGATTATCTGGGCCACATTCTAAAATTTACTGGAGGAGTAGATATTGTGTTCTCTTAAGACGGCCCTATACCCTCTTGACGTTTAACACTAAATACAGAGGACACACAGTCATGTTACTAGTACTCTTTTATACGTATAAATTAAATTCAGTTTTGTTTGGATAATATAAGAATAGTGTTTTTGTCTCTTAACACGACCGTGGATATGTAAAATAAAGAAAGGATTGTTGTAGAAAACAAAGCGATAGATTTTTTTGCAAAGGCTCCTACCACAGACCATTGACCCGGTGTCAGCAAACTAGCACGATACAGATAACCTACAACCCTCACAGAAATAAAGAAAGAAACATTTACGTTTTATTTCAGCAGTGTTAAGGAAGTTCTACCGTATTTATTATCCTGCTCCTCGCTTCCAAAAATAATAGTAAGAAGTTATACATTATTATAAAAATTAAAAAAACAAAAACAAAATCCTTTTTAGGTGACTTAAAAATTTCTCGATTCTTGTAAATTGCTCAAAAGAACATGCAAATTTTTGGTAATAGAGATAAATTATTACAAGTTGGCGTCACCGCAAAGGTTAAGGTTCAACAACGCAAACTTAATATTGACGTCATACTTAAAGAATGCAAGGTTACGCACTGGCAAGTTATTACTTATTACAGATAGTGAGATGGAGGCCAGAATAACATCCACAGGGGGCTTTGATAAACAACACCAAAGAATCGACTACAGTGGCCCTACTTTAGACATTAAAACATGATTACTTTCAATGTGGAATGTTCAAGAAGCATTCCAGTAATGAAAAAAAAAACGTTCTTTACTGTAGCATTGACTGTTTTTTATAAATTAATTTAGATAGAAATTAAAGAAATAATTCAAACTATCTATCTATATTGCATTCAACCCAAGAAGTGAAGATTTCAAAAGTGACCACGTAAAGTTATACCATAGATAAGTAAGATTATCTGTAGTTATACGCAATGTACCTGGTATGATTTTTCTTCGTCACGAGTTGGTGCATTTTTTTTCGTCTCAATGATTTTAATATATATTTATAATGGGAACAAGGACGATGGGGAAAATTAATATTAAGCTAATATTTCTGTGACGTCAGAACTATAATATATCGTCAGAACTTATTTCCCTCTAATAATGGCTTACAACAATTTAGGCCTATAAATGTTGACTTTAAACTTCATTTGAGTGAATTGGTCCATTGTAGCTACATATCGTCACGTTCAAGACAGAAAAGTGTAAGTGTACTCAGGCCCGAAATCAAAACAACAGTATAAAAAACTATTACAACTCTCTCGCTTTTAATCGTGAGGATTATAGGTTTATTTAGTGAAGACCGTTATTTATGTGGTCGTCAAGATTGGCTCTAGGAGGATCAAACGATTGTGGACCATTAACTACTGAGCAGCCACTCCACAATGATTGAAACTTCAGAGCCTTATTACGATTTCGTTTGGATGCTGGAGATGATGTCATCCGAAATCATCTGGCTTCTGCTCCAGACAAAGCAAAGTACACCAGCTGGAAGATTCAAAACAAAATCATCGAGGAATGTGGCAATTTCATTGCTAAATCAGTTATTAAAAAAGTGTAGGAAGCAAAATATTTCAGTGTGCTTGCCGGCAAAACTGATGATTTAGCAAAGAAGGATCAGTTTGTTATTTACCCCCGATATGCCAAAGATTGCACCCTGCATGAAAAGTTCTTAACTTTCGACGTTATTGACCGTACAGGAAGGGGGCTTGCTAATACCATCATTCAGACTCTTACAGACCATGGACTGGTTGTGGCGTATATGAGAGGACAAGGATACGATAAGTGAAGTGTGATCAGTGGTCGCTTTGGCGGTGTTCAAACAGAGATAAAGCGTATTTGCCCTACTGCTGTGTGTTCCATGTTCAAGTCATGTGCTTGCACGCTTGAAACCTCAACAGTATTCGAAATGCTCTTGGCATTGTGTACGTGAAACTTTCTTTTCTGCTTCAACCACGAGATCAGTAGATTTGAAGCGCCACGTGGAAGATGAAACAGATGGAAACAAGAGAAAACTCTCTCGTTACTGCCAAACAAGGTTTATTGAAAATCACAATGAGATTTACACATTTTTTCAACTTCTTGCACCAGTAGTAAAGTTGAGAAAAATTAACAGAAGGAAATGACGACTCAAGCAGCATGCATCAGCATATCTCAGTACGCTAACAAAATACGACTTTGTCTCTGCTATTGTTATACTGAATGAAATAGCCTCTATTATCTTACCACTGTCTTGGGAATTACAGTCACCTATTTTGGAGTTATTGGGAACAGTCACATTGGTTAGTAACATCATAAGCCTTCTTTCAAAGAAAGAGACAACGCAGAAGACAGTTTCAAGACTCCTTTTTGAAAATAAAGCGAGTATGTGAAGAACTAAATGTTCCTTTGTCAAAACCACGTTTTGCAAACAGGCAGACACACAGACAAAATCAACCTGCAAGTAACGAAGAAGAGTACTACCTCCGGTCTCTATATATTCCGTATTTGGACTATCTTGTGAGTAAATTAAAGCCATTGTTTGCTCCTCATCAACAACAATGTATGGACCTTCATCAACCACAATACGAAGCATATTTTGAAGCGCTGAAACCTGATGTGAAATTTTATGAAATGGATATGATTTTAGATTGTGTTGTTGAAGGAATGTTTGAAGACTGGAAAAAAATGTGGTGTGGTAAAGAAAAGAAGGTTCTGCCACGAAATGCGCTTCAAGTTAGCCCCAAGAGAAAAAGAGTTGCTATAGTAGAATTTGTCATGTTAATGCAACATTACAACTTCGACTTTAGGAACCTTTTCCCCATTTCCACCCAATTTAATGTCTTTCATGACTATAGGAAGAAAACATAGCATTCTGAAGAGTTCTGAGTGCTTTATGCCAAGGAGATCTTGTAAAGAATTACCGAAAAAGCAATGAAGATTGACGCGTAGAGCGATTTTCACGCTATGGGTAGTCGAATGCAGATAGTGAGGAAATACCGGTAACACGCATTTGTGGTCGCAGCGCCTTAAAGTTGTCAGGTAAGGGTGAGGAAAAGAACAAACCTTGCAAGTTTCAACATTCTAGCATTAAATTCTTCCTGACGCCCAGTGCACTATCTGCACGAAGATTACTAGACATATCACAAGTAAAATTTGACGGTATATTCATGTATGGAGCTCCTATTTCAACAATACGATGACCACACCTGGCCAGCTGGCTGGGATACCATTATACGTATATGAGCCGGGAGTTGCCAAGATTTTGTATGCAACTTTTCTATTAAATCTTTTGCCAAAAAATAAAATATTTTTGCCCACGTATGATCGTCCCTACTCTAACATTAGGCCTGTACATAATGTTTGTTACAACGTGTCGATATACGCTGTTAAAGTCATCTGCTGTTGAGAATTGTTGGGGTCGCCATATTGGCTTTAAACAAATGGTTGCCTAGGAAACCTACCATTTGATCTCTACAGGATTTTAAGAGAGGTTTCAAAAGTAGGCTTGTGCTCTGTAATTAGAAACATCTTAACTGATATGTGTTATTATTTACTTACTTCAAAGTTCAGTTGATAATAAAAGTATAAAATATTTACGGATTTAATGAAATATTAGAAGAAACATCGTGTTTAATCTGGTAACCCACCTGTTGCATTATAGCAATGGTTTTACTATATGACTCGTTTGTAAATTTTTGCAAAGATTTAAGTAATATTGTCAAAGTCACTGTATAGTGGAGCATTCATTATCTTCACTAAATAGAGTAAAAGAAAACTCACCATGTTCGAATTTGCACGGAAACATAGGTCTACAAAGACGTACCGTATTTAGGAGTGAGTCCGAGGGGTCCAACCCCCCTCCAAATTCAGACTTTTTGGTAGAATTAATATATTTTTAGGCATAATTATGTACATTTAATATACATTTCATGCCCAGACATACCTTTGATCCCCCCCAACCCCGAAAATCCGTAGAACCTTCTAAAACCAACTTCTGGATAACTGTCTACCCAAACACATTCATTACCTTGGTACACACGAACATTTACAGTTAAGATCCACTTTTGTGAAGTTACCAGAAGGTGAATTGCCTATATATCATAATCACTGAGTATAAGGACTAAGCATATTTTTTTTTTATGATTTCATGTATAGACGACATTTTTTTCTAGTTTACTTTAAAACTCAGTAAATTAGCCGATCACTTTTGTTACGTCCATGCAATGTTTTAGAACACTGTTTTGAAGAGTCATAATATAGATCAGGCATGGCCAACAGAAAGGCCGTGGGTTGCACGCGGCCCATCATGTAATTTGAGAGTGTGACGCCCGTGATAAGATGAAAACTACAGAAAATTACAATATATGTAATCAAATTTGCTTTAAAAGCTTATAATTATAATCAAATATTTGAATTTAAATATATTTATGACCTTCAAGCATATAAGACTCAGGTATAAAGATACCGGAAGGAGTTTGCCAGGGCCTAAGTTGAAGTTACCATCCCGGCAATTATCTGGTGTGGCTGAGGACAAACCCTGCAAGAAACCTCAGTCAGGATAGTTGGCCGCTGGAATCACAATAAAGTAATCTACGAATATTGTTATTCCAATAGAAAAATGATTTTACAAAGATAGCAATTAAATACATCTGTTGCCTTGAAAAACTGCCGAGTTTAGTTTTATTCAAGTTCTGTCTAAAAGTGCGCGGCCTGTCATCTTCATATAATGATCCTCGTAAAGAGAGAAGTTGTCCACACCTAATACAGGTCTTCCTAACTTGAGAATAGAAAAGTAATTTCAAATCAAACATAGTTTTCTTTCGGTAACAATTATCGGCACCGAGATCAGAGAAGTTTGAAGTATTATTAGCCATTGCAAATGCTCATATTGTGCCACGTGTATTCAAATATACAACTTTATCGTAACTAACACTGTTACATACCGTAAGTATCGGAATTCAGTATAGTTTATTTCGAGATATGGAATCTGTCCTCGTAGTTATTTTCTAGATTCCATACAAAGTAGTTATGCACCCCACCCCCACCCCCATTGTAGGTACACATATAATAAATCTATTTTAACACTTTTGCTTGATATTTGTAGTTTCCGTTAGAATTTTGAGGATTATCCACTACAAACTTTGGATAGCTGCCGTTATTTAATCCAACAGGTGAAATATTTCATTAATCTTATTCTAAGTGGGTAAAGTACCTACCACTAGCGTAAATATCAATTGAGAATCTGTTGTAAAAAATATAAGCAATTACTGAAAATGCCTTAGTAAAACATCAATTAGGCATACATCTAGAATTTATATAAACTATAAATGCTATGCCGTCCAGTTGATCGTATAAAGAGACTGAAAACAACAAACAATTGTTCCATGCCCCCTTGAATGCAATTAACATATTAAAATATAAATATACATAAAGTCATTTAATGTTGTTACTAGAAACTTTAAATGTTAACAAAGAGAAAGTTTCAGAAACAAAATAGAATTGCCAGATCTAAAACAAAATGGATTGTAAATAGACTACACATCTTCGTTTGTAATGTCTTTTCTTTGGAAATCTGAGGAATTTAAAAGTTTGACATAACGCATAGTAATTGCAGTCAAACGTGAAGCATGTAGCAATATTGTAAGGTATAATATAACAATTAAATGTTATAAATATGTTAAGAAAACAGTTTTCACCTTTTCGTCCATACTAAACTCGTATGCTACTCCGTGTGTGTAGTCGTTCTGGTTACTAGGATACCGCGCGGCAATGACGTCGACTTTAACAGCGTTTTGATCTATGGAAAGCGAAAATGGTCCAGTATCTTTATATTCGTCAATATGCCGTCACTAGTAAACAAACAACTTCGCCCGGCAAGCCGGCAACTAGTCAATGTAATTTTTTGTGCTGTTATCATTTTTTAATCTTTTGCAGCGGCACATAAATTATAGACTTACTTGAGCACACGCTGGTCTTCTTCAGAATAATAATTCAACACTTAATTCAACGCATGTTTGTGCTTCTGATTTTTTCAACAACTTGCAAGCTAAAAATACCACAGCACTGCCTACTTCTCGATTTCGTCCCATTCATACGCGCGGCGCGCTTTCGCCCATCTTGCGTCATTTGTTCCCCGGTATAGTCCGAAATGCGGATTTTCCACACAACAAAGTTCGTTGCGTTAAGCGGTGCCGGGCGCAACGTCACAGGATAAATGTTCAACAGTATTTTTAAGAGTCCAACACACAATATGAGTAACGTTAGATGCAGGAATAGTCTTACTCACACGTTTGAAAACGTGACAAATAATTGTTAAATGGTGCCGAATTGGGTAGAATCGTACCAACTTTTTACAAAAGGGGCTGAAAATGCTAGCGTAGTACCAACGGGCCAATGAATGACAAAAAGGGTTGAATTGGGTACAATTGTACCAAGTGTGGCAACACTGCCGCAGACTAAAAACATATCTACGTACTGTCATGTCAGAGAACCGGCTAAACGGACTTGCTCATATGGCAATAAACGGAGACATTCCTATTGACATAAACGATTGTTAACATGCTGGCAAGCAAACAGAGAAGACTCGATTTTACATTGTAATTGTAACATGTTTTTGTTGAGGCAGTACTTTCTTACGTTAGTGCATGTTGGTAGATACAATTTCAGGTATTTACCAGAAATATTATAGTGTAAACAATGTTCTTTCTTATTTTACTAGTATTATTATGTATTTCTGCATTTTGCAAAAATGCTTAACTTATGTAAACACAGTAAAATATATTAAAAGTAAAATCATGCTTTGAAAATATATTCTGTTGATACAGGATGACAGTGTTTTTATTTTTGAAAATAAATAATTTAAAATGCTCTGAAAATATATTTCTTTGTCACACGAACAGAATGGCTTGTTACAATGGCACCTCTGATTTATAATTCACATATTTCGTTGCATATATGTGATTCTTTAATAATGATTTGGGCATAGAGTTAGGAAGAAAATAGAGAACACATGACGTCACATGAAGCCAAATTGCGGTTCATCGGCAGTCATCTTGTGTGGCCCCATTAGAGTCCCTCTATACCGAGTACTGTGAGGATTGCCTTTTTCGATAGGAGGATGAGTGCACATCAGAGAGGCAATACTCGGAAAAGAGGGTCTCTAAATATGGGGCCAGTTAATATGGAGGAAATGCCTCGTCCCTTCCATCTCTTGGCTTCATTACCCTCTCCTACAAAACAGCCTAAGGTTCCCTCTATTTATATTCCTAACTCTATGGATTTGGGCCCCTCCCGAAATAAAATCCCAGTTGCGGCTATGAGTTTACTGTATTACCTTGTACCTAACTTACGCCCTTCGGCCTTTATGGATGTCATCGATTTAGATACGGGAGACGTATCTACTTCTAGCGACCCGAAATTGTAGCCAGCACAAGCCATGAGTACCAGGCAGGTGTAATTGATTAAAAACAACTGAACATCACGTTCCGTACAAAACCATATTTAAAATATTCCAATCTTCCTTCTCTCTTCCTTAGCTAGAACTTCCTCCATTCTTTGCTTCCACACGGCAAGGCATAGACCAATAAGACGCAAGTTAATCCGAATCATCCAGGCAATATTAATAGAAAACTGGCGTCAAGTTGACCCAGGGTAATTGTATTGGACCAGTTAATCCGTTACCGTATTTATATCCATGTTCTGTCTTGAACGTGACGATATTATGGCTCGTGTTTTATATAATATGAAGTTTCATTCAAAAATTTACAAAATTTTAGTATCAGTACTCGGATCTAGACTTCTGTGAATGGGAGAATTCAAATATTTGACAGTCTAGAGTTGGCCTACTCCTGTGTTGTATCTCCTGGACCGGTAAGTTGTTTTCTTAATGGCGGTCGTTGGTGGGTGAAGTTAAGATAAATCGAGGCACTTTTCAAGAACTTCAAGTTGTGCAAATGCATGCGATTCAGTGCAATGTTTAGTGTGGAAGTGTGGAAATTGTGACATTTATAAATAGTGGTTTAGATGTACTATATGTTTGTCAAGCGAGGTTATGGCGTTGTAAGTTCTGCGAAGGGCGTCCTCCTCGACTTATGCTTTGTTTAGATTACTAAGATTTTTAGGATGGTAAGAATCACGGTTGTAATAACTTACGTTTAGACCACAAAATTTAACTTGGTTATCGTGTTTGTACTGCAATTTTGTCCAAATATTATATACCTTTTACAGAACTTGTCAGTTTCATGGAACTAAGGGCTGATTTTCATGAACGCTTGCGTTGCTTGCGTTTAGGGTGAGTAGCCAATTGAAACACGTGTACTAAAGCCTAGTATTGCGTGTTCTACGTGTAACTCGAATTTCAGTCCAAATCGCAAACAAAGCAACCATCGCAAGCTTTTATGAAAATCAGCCCTAAGAAAAAAAGGTTACACGGTAAATGTTTAAATTATAAATAAAAGTGAGCACAACTGAATTGATTGTAGCGTAACATTTTGTAGATTAGTTCTGCCATCATTCTTTTATACTATTAAAGTGATACGCACCACTAGGATGCTATATATTTCGACAACGAAAGAAATAAACTCGCGAAGTGAGCCGCTTTTAACGCCTAACTTGCATTTAGGTTACTAACATAAAAAGATAATCGTCGTAAGTGTTTGAAACTCGCGTTAACGGTAACCTGCCTTTGCATTACTAAAATGATCTCGGTTAACGTTAACCATGGTAAGATATTAGTAACGTAAACAAGTCATTATGCAGCAGCTATGATATGTTCTTCATTGGGTTTTCAACTTCCTCCTCCTCTTTCTATTATATATGACATATTATGCCAATCAATTAGTCCGATTAAACATTCGTTTTTCATGTTTAGTTGTTTGACGTATTCGGTTGGGTTCCGCCAACGCTTCTGCAAACCTTATATCTACTTTTTGGAATGGTTTATTTTGGGTGATTAAAGTCTAAATTAGCCTTCTATATACTGCATTTCAAACAATTTAATAAAGAAAATGAAAATCCGAAATTTTGAACGAATGTCAAGTTTGTTATCTTACTAATCTCATCTAATCTACAGGTATAGGTAGTCTAAATTTAATAGGCTTCTTACTTAAATTATTATATGTAGCTTAGATTTGGTTTCCCAAGCTTTGATTCTTGTTGAAATTTTAAATTCAAGCTTTGCTATTAAAGTCTCTCATTAGCATAAGTAAAACCTTCTAACCTAACCTAACCAAACTGAAGCATATTATGAACAAGAATTGTACCGTAGTTAATTTCTTGCGTTTTTGAGTGTATGAATTAAGCTATTGGTTATTCAAGATTCGATCAAAAGAAACTTTGAATCTTGAAGCGTTGGAGTTTCAGATAGTTCAATATAGAATTTTAATCACTAAGAAAGGAAGAAAATGTTTCCTTCTCTGAAAAAAAAAAAAACAGATGAAAAGGATGGGGCATGTTAAGGGCCAATTTCTGCCTAGCAATGGATTGTTATGAAAGTTGAGACCTGTAATCTACATGATATTCCGCGTCAAAGTTCGTTTAGATTATGTTGAGATCATTTCCGGTTGTCCCTGTATAGCGTCCGGAAGTTACCCCTTACTCCAACCTTCGAAAAGTCGAGGTGGGTGCGTGTTAAACTACTTTACGTGGAAATAGACAACATGACGGGAAAAGTCGTAATAATGTTTTGTTCTACTGATAAAAGCACATAAAATAACCAAATAGCAAGACCACAGGTGTATCTGGTACATTATGAGAGCAATTTGTTTACGAAAAAGCGTGTTCGGTGAACCTGTATTTCGCCATCAATATTCGTTTTCGGAGTTGTAGTAACAATAGAGCGGACACTCAGAACAACACCAAAAATGTGCCAAACTGTAGTCTGATATGTCTACTTGAACATACTACAAACTCATATTGTTCTGGAAATCCGCTATGTATATAAAAAAAGTTTCACTTTATTTCGCATGTATGATATGAATCCACAGTGAAGAAAAAAAGAGCATCTGTGTAAACAATAAACTATCAAATGAAACGATGTGCAGACATCGGGGTTAAATATCGTCCTGAAGAATGCTTAATCGTCTTCATCGTCAGTCCAGTCATCATCCAGCTTACTCTGGGCATCTTAGACGTAATCCTCATACGATGCAGGGCCATGGAATGCGGTTGGGTCGTGCCTGCGAAACCCAAGGTACCACAAGACCGAAGCTACGTGAGCACAGCAGCTTATCACCCTGGCACCGGCCTTGCACTAGCAGTACCATCCCAGCATATCAACAAGATCGTATTTTATCCAGAATGTGTAGGTGCGGGACCCCGTGTGGCGAGACTGGATTTTAACACGAATGACATCATCCTCTTGCTGATTAAGAAAGAATTCATAGGCGCCTCCAGTGTTCACATACTGCCCAGTATAGCGTGTTGCTTGATTGGGCTGGTATACGCCGAGAGTTAGTTCACGCAGCATCTCTTCGGACAATACAGGAAAGTTCGGGAGACCTTCCGCATCCATCGGAGCCCATTTCATTTTGCTGCGCTCGCGGTCCCAACGTTTTTCGTTTACCGTTGTTTGAAGTTCGTTTTCTTTGTGAAGAAGAGACCTCACCCTTCATGCAATGTACTCGTCGTGGGAGAAGTCAAGTATGAGTGGAGGCCGAAATGTATTGCAAAGCGCACAAACAATGCGCACATAGTCCCCAATAAATGGAATCTGCGTATTAGACATAATGTGTTTCAAGGCCTTCCATCTCTTTATTCTGGAATTGGCGGATTCGACAACCCATCTGATTTTTGTTACCATACGAGACTGGTTGGCTTCCATTGTTGTATGTTGCTTCTGCGTTTTTGGAAGAAAGCACGGCATTTGACTATGGAATCCGAGGTCTGCCAGTAGCTGCAGCGAGTCTCTGAAACCTCGGTCTACGACGAATACATTGTCTTCTTTTAACCAGGCACGCATCTCTTCAGCATCTTGCCAGTAATCGCTGCATCGGAATCTTTAGCCCAGTAAGGACCCAACACAGAGAGCACATACCCGTCACTGCCGACGATCATCATAGATTTGACAAGAGGAAGATTTTAGTGCATACTAAACGAGCGTCTCTGGAACGCATAGTTCATGCTCTTCTTAATGTATACGTACGTTCCATCGACCACAATAACTGCCACATCTTTCCCGTCCGCCATGATGTCTTTGGCCAACGGTCTGTTGTGCTCTCGAATGAAGCCGTCCCTTGTCATATGTTTGAATCCGAGATGTCAGGGAACAAAACACTTCATTAGAGCTTTCCTGGCTGTGTGAATTGCCCCTGAGCACAGAAAAGAGTTCCAATGACTCCCAACGACAGTCCTGTTCTCAGTTTAACCAAGAGCAACCCTAGCGCCGTTTTCGCCGAACGTATCTGGGTATTGCGTATTTCGTCTCTGACGTAAACAAACAGCGCATTGAACTGGACAGACTTTAAGCCTGTCAGATTGTAACAGTCGGCATCGGTCACTGTCGTGTCGAAATTCAAATTCCTATTTGAGAGCGCGTACTCCCTCAACGCTGTCAGCAGCTGCACAAGTTCAGTTCGGTTGAAGTTGGAATCGTCGTGTGTGACGTTTACATCCCTCACGTCTGGCTTCACGTTCTTGCCATCGAGATGATCTGCGCAGCACCTGGAGCCGTCTGGCACTATTACATTAAACTTAATATATATCTGCGCTTTTGCCTGAGTGGGAATTACATTCAACTGGGAACTGTTTGGGCAGATAATGCACTTGTTGGAGCAGCAGGGGTCCTCCTCAGGGGAAGTGTTATCGTTTTTGGGCTTCTCACACACTTCTGTTTTGCTCCTGGAACAAACTCTGGATCCTGATCCGTGCCTTTTATGAAACGTCGTTTGGTGGACTGTTTGTCGTGACCTCCTTCTGGTCTGTCTCTGATCGGTGTTGAGGGTGGATCTGATGGTTGATCGTGGGTTGAAGTTGAGGGTTGGTTTGATGGTTTGTCTTTGGAGTTGCGGTACAGACTGATAGTTTCTTGTGGGCCAAGGTTGCAGGCTGGTCGAACGTAGTATCCTGCGTAGCAGTTTTGGCCGTTTTGGGTTTCTTTGGCATATCCTTGTAACAGCGAAGGCACAAGAATTCTTTCGTTCCACATCCCGCTGTATATGTTCGGGGAACATGTCTTCTTAGTTTCGCGTGCTTCAAATGCTTACTGCACTGTACACATTTCACTGTCTTCAATTTTGGGGGCATTGTGCCTAACAGTATTATATCCACAAAACTTAGATTACAACGCTAAGTGCTAGTTACCCTATCCACACTTTTACACTCTAACACACACTGTCTCCGAAGGGGGCCTTTTGTTGACTAGTAGTCTATACAAAACAGACATAAACAACGTAATTGCTATTTACACTCTAGCACACACTAGGCTATACACACTGACATTATCTGCCATTATTCCCATCTTCCTTTTGACTGCTGGTTTGGACAAAGACTAACCGACCACAACGGCAACGAACTGTGTTTAACACACTCTGTTCTCTAACTCGCGGGCACACGTGACGTCACATTTTCACACCAGAATTCTGAACAACAAGTCCCCGGTTGTCGAACGTACCCTGTTTTGCGATGTTTATAATACCACGTTGTGCGCTTATCACAATGAATGTCTCCCTCCTCTCACACAGCACGGGCAGAAGGGATTAACAAACCGGCGTTATGATTCTCATGGAGACACAATTCTAATTCTTGCAATATTTTCGTTTGATAGTTTATTGTTTGCACAATTTCTTTTTTTTTTCTTCACTGTGGATTCATATCATACATGCGAAATAAAGTGAAACTTTTTTTTATATATTTAGCGGATTTCCAGAACAATATGAGTTTGTAGTATGTTCAAGTAGACATATCAGACTACAGTTTGGCACATTTTTGGTGTTGTTCTGAGTGTCCGCTCTACTGTTACTACAATTTCGAAAACGAATATTGATGGCGAAATACAGGTTCACCGAACACGCCTTTTCGTAAACAAATTGCTCTCATAACGTACCCGATAGACCTGTGGTCTTGCTATTTGGTTATATTATGTGCTTTTATCAGCAGAACAAAACATTATTACGACTTTTCCCGTCATGTTGTCTATTTCCACGTAAAGTCGTTTAACACGCACCCACCTCGACTTTTCGAAGGTTGGAGTAAGGGGTAACTTCCGGACGCTATACAGGGACAACCGGAAATGATCTCAACATAATCTAAACGAACTTTGACGCGGAATATCGTGTAGATTACAGGTCTCAATTTTCATAACAATCCATTGCTAGGCAGGAATTGGCCCTTATCCTTTATTGAGTTTAGATTATTCGAAATCGGAATATGATCATAGTATCAACAATATATTTTTTTATTTGTTTCTCTGCGTCGTAGTAGAGTAGCTATAGTCGAATAAAGGACCGCATTTTCAACTTTTTCAAACACAATTACGGTTGTTTTTTGAGACCAAAATAAATTATTTCGTCTCCAGTAGTGAAGTAAATATCTGCATTTGAAAAACTAAATTAGCAGCCATTGATCGAGCCTGAAGTTAGTACTTTCGGATTAAGGTTTTTCAATTTTGGCCTATCATCTAATTTCAATATCCTTGGTTGAGTCAATGACGTCACGTCTGACATAACCATCGAGCTCTACGTAACGATACTGGAGTGACTACTTAGAGAAAAACGATGTGAAATTCTGCATGAGCCCTAAATATACTTTACAATTTGCAAATATTTACTGGATATATGCTCAAAAGTAAGTTAATACTTGCCGACTAATATTCAACAGTAGAGAAAACTTATATTGTACAAGTAAAGCGACCTCATCTAGTATATGTATATGATACATGATTCATAGCTAATATTATGTTCCAGACAATTTTTTAACCTTGTTACTTTGTTCTGTGTCCGGACATGTCTCAAGTTCAAAGAACATTCTGCAAGAATTATGCATGCGATTATTCTGTTATATCATGTCTCCTGTATTTCTTTCTTCTTTTTATGGTGCTGACATATGACATATGATGTAACTTCGTGGGAGTAATTGTATTTCGTTTTAAGTATGTTGGTGATATGTTTGTTTTCAGTATTTTTGGAGTCTGGACTTATACTTTGGAGCACGAACTCATAATAACAAACAGTTGTAGCTAAAATAGTGGTTGAAGAAGCAAGTCAAAGGAAGTTGGATGATTTTCTTCGTTGTAGAAAGAACCGTTTGTCTCTTACTACTACTATTACTACAACAACAACGACAACTAATAATATTTTTTACAATAATTATTATTTTATAAAAGATGGTAGATTTCCCGGTTTCTTCGTGAACATTTTTTTCTGTTTATTGCGTTGAGCGAGTTATCAAAACTAGAGGAACATAAACTGTTTTGTCACATCTTGCTTTCTGGTAAGAATATGCGCAGCTCATTGCATTTTGGCTTCATCATATTGTACATGATTATATTTAATATACAGCTAGGATATTTTCATGCAACATATAATGAGGCTGTGTTAATTCAAGAAAATAATTAAAGCGGAGGAACTAATTAACTAATTGAGATTCAAATGAAAAGAAAAGGAGGAGGAGGGAGAGATAAAGGAGAAAAGTTTTAGAACACATAATTGCTACTTTAAATTTGAAAAAAAAAAAAAAAGCAGTAACTTTGATTTACGCACAAGATAGATAAAAAAGTGGCGAAAAAGGCAAACAATTTATAAAGTTTCATATTTGGGATGTAGACTCTTTATGAGATAAGGAATCAAGATTAGAAGAGTTCTCACTAGTAGGCGCAACCCACTTTTCTATTCTTTAAAAAAAAAAAAAAAAAAAAAAAACTTTTCGAACTGGCCTTCTACGCCAGTTTCTCGTAGTTTTCTTTTGAGCCCTTACTCACACGAAAAAAATGAAGAAGACTAAAAGTTTTCACAAAATAATTCTACATAAAACATGTCCTATTGACCATTTGGCTAATTTCCACCGAACTCTCACAAAAGACGTTTTAAGTTCGAATGTCAGGCAGGCACATATCCAGAAGCTGGTTTGGGGTGGGGAGTGGGGGGTCCGAGGTCTGCCTGAGTGTGAAATTTATGTAAAATACATATAATTTTGCCAAAAATAATACTAATTTCACAAAAAAATATTTTTTTTTTTTGGGGGGGGGGGGTCCTGACCCTCAGGACAATATCTCGCAATCTGCTGGTTTTGTGACTTTGTTAAATAAATGAATCTCATGTGTGTGTGTGTGTGAATCTTTAAACTGTATCTTCTACAAGATACATATTATATTGCGATTTTGTTACAAATTATTGTTCGGAATATTTTGTCGTTTCTTTTTTTTTTTAAAGTTAGTTTTGTAATTTGATCTGATTTCCAAATCCAGAAACTAGAATTATAGGTTCGTCTCTTTTAAACATAGTTTTTTCTGTAGGCATATTTCACAAAAATCTCTTTTAATTTTATTCATTCATAAAATCATCTCCACTCTTTTATCCTTTGATAGCTGAATTTAAGCATGATTGTTCAACTTTGACACAGCCGCATCGTTTCCTGTAACTCACTTTACAATTACAAATTAAAGAATGGAATCAGACCTGGTTTCTCTATTGTATAAACATGTGCCGGTGGGATTAAATATAATTCCCCTACGATGTCTGTACTTACTGAAAGACAGGGTACGAATGCTGTTTGAAAATGGCGATTATCGGTAGCGGTCTTGATAAAATTACTGCACCATTTGATTTGCAAACTAAGGGCTGATTTTCAAACACGCTTGCGTTGTTTGCTTTGCTTGTGATTTGGGTGAATAGCTAATTGAAACATGTGTTACACCACGAAACACCACGTATTTCAATTGGCTATTCACACAAATCGCAAGCATCTCAAGCTTTCATGAAAATGAGCTCTAATTCGTTAAAGGAAACAAATCTATGGTGATTTAAAGATGTTTATGTTCGCACAAATTCTTCTTCTGTTGATAACGAATTGTTCAACAATTAATAGAAACGATGTCTTCAAAATGTTCTCTGTTATTTAGTATTTGTGTTTTCCCTGTATCGAAAGCAAAAGCGGTAACACAACTGCATGAGCCAATAGCACTGAGGGTGGCTTTTCTTGTAAGCGCTCGCCGATTGCTTTGCTTGCGATTTTTATGAGTAGTCAATAGAAACTCGTGTTAGACGTACAACACGTACTTAAACACGTGTTTCAATTGGTTATTCACCTAAATCGCAAGCAAAGCACGCAGCGATAGCCTGTATGAAAAGCCTTCCTTAACTTTGGAGCACTGCATACCGCGAGAGCGATATACTGCATCCTTCATATTTTCTTAAGCATCTTTCAATCATTTAATATCTTTATCTTCAGGAACAAGAGCAATAATGACCGTAAAAAGATCAAGGTCCTAGCCATCGATAACGCACCCTATTTTATTTCGATTAATTCCCTTGTTAGCAGTTTGAACAATCAGCACATCACATCAGCATCGTCTGCAGTATTATTCATTTTAATACCCTCATTTTAAAATCTCTCTGTCATTTGTAAATAAAATGACTCTTATTGGAATTTTTTTTTTCGATCATTCACCGGCGTATTTTCATTGAAAATCCGTTCAGAAGTTGATTTTAAAATCCATTCCTCTATTCGATTATATTTGCGCTATTAACATTTTCAGTGTAACCATCAAACAAAACAGCCACTCTTTGGCCATAATATTTACCTTCGAAGCGAGTTGAAAAGTAAAACAAATAGATTTTTAGATTACCAGCAGTATATCACGATGCATGCAAAGATATCGAGAAATCCTATCAGATTGAAACAAAAAGCAGTAATCAACATGTGGAGCTTTGAAAAGCAACAGTCGAAAGGGGCAATGATTATGATAAAATCGATGAAAAATAAAAACCAAGAAAATTATGCAATATACTGAAACGAGCATTAGGTGAAGTCATATACTTAAAGAAGCTTTCGGTTAAGTTCGAAGAAGAATGGGTGTCAGGTAGATTAGAGTAAAAAGTCAAATTTCACATACGAAAGTTAAATTAAAATATGCCGTATACGAGAACGAAATTAAACTAAGTTTGTAGAAAAATAATCCGTATACGGGAACGGGCATCAGGTGGGTTATGTTAAAAAGTTAAATTTTACTCGCTAAAGTTAGGTTAAAATAAGCCGTATATGGTAACAAAAGTTAGGTTAGATTAAAGAGTCAAATTTAACATATGGAAGTTGGGTCAAATAAGCCATAAACGAGAACAAGTATTAAGTGCGAAGACATGGGTTTTCTCAAGGCAGTACTAGCCGATCAACATACAGAATTTAGGTCACGTGACCGGAAGTGAAAGCAGGTGAAGTTCACGAGCGAGGGTCCCAGGTGGTATTAGCCAGTCAGTGTACGGGATTTAGGCCACGTGACTGGAAGTTGGTGACGTCATTTCCGGTTTATTATATTCTGATTAACGTAAAACAAGTTCAAGTGTCCCGTATCTACTGATGTGGTTTCGTGGGCAGCCCTAAAGCATCTTAATAATTGGATTGATCGCCTTATCTACCAGTGGGATTAATTTTTATTAAGAGTTTTGGTCAATGAAACGTTTTGGCCTCTGACCCGTTTTCATTTAACTGCCACCTCATAAGTGGTTGTTGCTAAGTTTAGTCAACCAAAGAATAAATTCTTTGTCTGCCTTTTAAATTGAATACCCTGTTTTCTGTTCGTACTAGTTCTTCTAGCTTTTGCTTGGCGTCTTGATTAAAGCTGTTATATTTCCGTTTTGGAAATGCTTGTACGCTAGAAGCACTAGACATTTTGTTGTACCACAGGAGCACGTACGTTTGGAAAACATGATCAGATTACTGAGCAAGGTAAACTGATGCTGGAAGATGAACTAAAGATATTTTTGATTTCCTTAGGACTTAGAATGTAAACTGTGTTTCGAGTTTCCAACGGGTACCGAACCCGGGTTAAACCACCATGTAGCGGGGAAACAGTGGTACAGAATTACTCACTAAAATTCATGAGGAAATACAAATCCCTCTCACATTGTGTTAAAGGAAGTTAGTTGAATGTTGTGTCTTTCTGGCTGTATTCCAATTTTGAATGAGATTGTATGTACGACGTACTCTACCTTACTTTAGTTAATGAGTCTATTAATAGTGGGGAAGTTACATGCGCTGTATGACGAAATCACTTCTTACAGCTATGTTCTTTATTTACTATACGTCAACTTCAACGCAGCTGGTAATAGAATGCGTACCAAGTAGAGTCACTAATTTAGTCCTATTTAGTCTGTAATTTTTTTCTTGCTTTATTCATAGGTATTTCTATTTTGTTTTATTAATCTCGTTAATTTTATCGTGCAACATTACGCTTAACAAGTTTTGGATCACAGGAGTTAGAGTGCGCGCTCATTGATGTGTATCTAAATTAAATTCATCTTTTTTAATTCTCTCTAACCGAATTGCTCTATGCACACGTATTTTCAAAGTCGTCTGACCAAAAATACTGAATGGTTACACATACTTTGTTGATTATTTTGTGTACTTTAATACAATATCAGATAATTCGCACAAGTATAATGCTCCGAGAGAAATACACTTTTCTTTTTTACGCCTAGTGTAAAATTTGCGTCAATGGACATATGCCCTTTTGGACATAAGCTCCTTATTTGTTGTGTATTAAAGCGTTTAAAGGTTAGCTTTGATTTTGGGTTGAGATTTCAAATTGGAAGTGTTGACACATGTTTCAATGATTTTATTCTGGGAATGCTCTTGTTATAAGTGTTGTTATATTTGCTGTTGTTATATTATATTTGCATAGTGTTCCTTTATTTGTTCTTCATTCAGGTTTTCAAAAGATACCTTCAAAGCCTTTTAGAAGATGTACTTTAAAGTCGTCTTTCCGTGCAGGCGTTGCCACGTGATTTGCTTGCGATTTGTATGAGTAGCCAATAGAAACTCGTGTTACGTGCAGAACGTGTGTTTTAATTCGCTATGCAACCAAATCGCAAGCAAAACACTCAGCAAGCGCCTATATGAAAAGCTGTCTATTAGGACCACAGTCAATATCGATAAAGTCTATGAGTGTCATCACATCTGTTTTTGAACGTTTTTAAAAAACATAGTGTTGATGATTCCGACGCTCTTGTCTACCGTGACAAGTGATAAGGAAATTGAGAGGCATTTCAATACAAAGGTCGCGTCGTTGCAATTGTCACTATGCATTTTTAGTAAAAACCCACGTATGCACATATACATTCATAGAACATGTGCCTATTGGAAATGTTGTATGCCAGAATACTAGACACTACCTGGACAACACAATATATGGAATATTAATTTTAAATTTATATCAAATAAGGCTTCCGTTTTACTAAGATGTGCAACTCATTGGACTTACATATTGAACCGTTTGGCCATTTGCTTTGAATGTGAGTGTCCTCAGAACATAGCCTTCTTATTGGTCAATAACATCACGACACAGTTTTTCTTCAAAAAAGGTTGGGGGAAACCCCTCTTCCGGCTGTTTTTAGCTGTCCTAGTGTGAGTATTCCAAAATTTAAACTGGGATGAAGTTGGAATAAAAATTAATGGCGAATATTTTCATCATCTACTATTCGCTGATGATATAGTCTTGTTTGCTTCAAGTGCAGAAACACTACAAACCAGAATGGAAGAGCTGTGTAATGAGAGTTCCAAAATATGCCTTAAAATGAATTTAAGTAATGTACAATCAACATGCTGCAAAAAAAAAAAAAAAAAGGAAATAAAGATTAGTGGAGAGACAATAGGCATAGTTGATGAGTATGTTTACCTAGGCCAGCTCAAAACATCGAATGCCAAGTTGACTGATAAAATAAATAGAAGATGTAAAATGGCGTGGAGTTCGTTTGA
The DNA here is from genome assembly GCA_022664845.1 of Lepisma saccharinum. Lineage (NCBI taxonomy): Eukaryota > Metazoa > Arthropoda > Insecta > Zygentoma > Lepismatidae > Lepisma > Lepisma saccharinum. Next base: position 22,496 of record JAGDQP010002392.1, read on the forward strand.
AAGACTACACTTTATTTTCAAAAGCAAACTACCAATGTGGCTGAAACGTAAAATTTATAATTAATGTGTCTTACCTATAATGATGTACGGCTGTGAAACTTCGACAATGAATGCGCAAACAACCCAAAGATTAAGTCACAATCAATGGGGATGCATGCTAGGAATAACTAGGAGGGACAGGAAGACAAGTTAATGGATTCGCGCACAAAGGTAGAAGATATAATCAAGATTGCGAAGATGAAGTGGAGATGGGTCTGTCACATAGCTAGACGAACAGATGGAAGGTGGACGACAAATGTACTACATTGAATTCCTAGAGAAAAGAAACGACCGAGACGACGTTCAAATGCAAGATGGGTAGATGAAATCAATCCCTTTTCAGGGGCTACAAGGATGAGGATAGCATCAGACAGAGATATGTGGAAATAAAAGGGGGAGGCCTTCATCCATCAGTGGACAGAAAATGGCTGAATATTATGATGATGCCTCTCCCGGAAAGTTCTTAAAGTTGAGTGATTAGCGAAATTAAATACAGTACTTTCTTCGTATCGTACCGAGTGCCAATAATGTTTATTCTTTCATCACTAACCTTCACCCTGCAAGAGTATTTTTTTTTTTTAAGCCACGCATCATTGAAGTACAAAAGAGCAGTCAGAAGCTATTTTTCGTTTACTTGCGTTAATTGTTTGAACAAACGACGTAAAACGAAAGACACGGAATGGAATGCGTTAGACATAAGTTACGTACTAGGGAAAAGAAGACCTATTGCAAGAAGAGTCGCAGTGGGTGTGTGTCTACGTCAAACTAGTCAGATCCTCTTGTCTCTGCCAAGGACAAGAGCAACGTGCAACAACGCAATTACGTGTTCATCACCTATTACATAACCTAACCTAAGACTATTATGCCTTCTTGTTATTTTTTTTTTCATTGTCACGTGGCCGTAAGATGTGTGTTAAACGAAATAATTCCTCAAACTACAGTATGTATAGAAATTTTCCATCAAGTGGATTTTACTTTGGGTCGTGCAAATTTTCTTTTCGCTACTGAAAATCCATTAGCGATTTTTTTTTTTCCTGGTGGGCACAACAGTTTTCAAGTGTGTACATTACGATTGCATTCTCAACTTTTTTGCTACCATGCTTTGTTTTATGATTTCTCTATAAAAAGGGCTAAGAATTGCCCAGTCACCTTGTAATTTGGGGTGACTTTGGGCGCTCACGCTGCTGAGAAACCGCAAAGTGAGAGAGATAGCTTTGAATCTGGAATTCCACAAGGATTTTTAGTTTATGGGGTTCATTTTTGTCTCGAATGCCATTTTCTCTTTCCCTTCTTTGTGCTATGAGCACCAAATTTGGGGATTTTATATTTGAACATACTGTATGTACTACAGAACTGTATTCTACATTTTCAGAAAATTAAAAAAAAAAATCTTTATTGGACAGTCCTAATTTTTCAGATCTGTAATTTCGAATAAGATTCTTGCAAAACCCAAAATCAAATAACTGGAAATTCTTTATATGGGCCAGTCTAGTAACTTTGGACTTCGACCCGTCACGATTCGGCCTCTAGCTGTTAAAATCCACACCTATGCCCCTTCCGGGACTCGAACCCGGGACCTTCGATCCGATGGCCTACCGCTTGTCCACCCGGCCGGCACAAATAACTGGAAAGCTACTTACTAAAAGAAAATAATATTTTACCACATAAACTAGACTGAGTTAGTTTTTTAGTACAAACATCTGAAAGATTTTTCCACAAATGCCCAAAGCCACCCGAAAAGGCCAAAATCATCAGAAGTTGTACATTTATAAGATACTTTAATTATTCATTGTATTTGTATATTGATAAGAAACTATACAAAGCAGGGAGCAGTTGTACCAGAGAACTTTATTCCTTGTAATTGGAGATAAGTGATTTATTAAAATAAACAAGCACTGTCATGTCATGTAATGTAATAACACACATTGAACAAGTATAACAAGTACGGTACATGGACTTTGATGTCACTGGCTGAAATATTTAAGCAGGAAAGCCCACTTGATACATTATAGCGGATTATTTAAGCGTTTGGATTTAAGAGATGTCTTTAATAACTAAAGGGGCGCCAATATGATGAGTGGCCAACGGCCATGTATATGATTATGAGACTGTTGTGGCACTGTGCACGCAGAATTTGTAGTAATGGTTAACGGAAAAGGAGTAGGATGGAGAAAAATCCTATGCGCTAACACAGTAATAAACAAACTGAGATGTCTGAGGAAGATAAGTCTGTATAAGTACTGTAAGGGGAAAAAAATCACTCGTGTAGCAGTAAGAATTCTGAGGATCTATGTTCTTATAAAAGAGCATGACTGCTTTTAGAAGCAACCCTACAGAACACTGAACCTACCAAACTTTATTTAACACAAAAAGAAATCGCACGACGGGAACAACACAAGCAAAATACTTTCTTTAGGTTCAGTGGCGGCCGGTGGTTGTCTCCACTGGGTGTTGCACTTAGGCCCACCGCCAACCTCAAAGAGTAGGGTGTCCACGAAAAAATTAGGGAAGGATTTGGGCTTACGAAACATACATAAAATTAAATATTTGTATTGGGGCAAGATAAATTTACGGGGGCTCAGCCCCCCCTGGCTGCGGGCCTGGACTTTCATTATGTGTGAGAGGATTGGGTAGGTTATCAGTCACAATCAATCAACGTAGACTTGAATTATGTAGTCGTATACACAAAAGAAGAAGTGACCAGATTATCAAATAAAGGGACGTTAGTCAATTCGTTATGATTTTGGAAAAGGAACCTAGAAAAATAGCTATAATATTGAGGTAGAATTTAATAGTTTGTCACAGATTTTCGTTGCTAGAAATGTATGTGGCTGTTATTGGTATTGTTAACATCAGTTTTAGAAGATTTGAAGATTCACTAAACGTTTTCTCCACTATTTTGAACTATAAAGTCTAACAAGCTCACAGCTCCTGACATTGATCGAAATTCTTCTGCCGGGTAGATTGAAGACAGTTCATGACGACAGAGCTTTCCTTTGTCAAGAAATGTGTAAATTGAACAAAATTTCTCCATAGTTTGTTTTGGAAAATTCCAAAAGCAACTTGGAAATTTCTCTCGAGTAAAGCGTGGCTGCCATAACGTGCCATGTGAATGTAAAGTGGAATTTTGCTTTGCAAGTAATCACATCGCATACTTCCTTGGCTCCCATTACCCATTCCATTCTTTCACTCTTTCTCCTTTTTGATACCGTGTTCGTATTGTCTGTTGTTTCACTCGAATCATGAAACTGGGCTGTTATACGTCTAATATTTGTTTCAAAGTGGAAAATAGCCTTTTGTGCCAAGGAAGGGTCAATTTCTCGATTGTGAAGTGATTAAACAAAATTTCCACATGAGGCATTGTTTTACTAAAAAAAAAAGGAAAAAGAAAGACAGAAATAAAAAATGGCTGCTAATACAAGTGTTTTCTTGAGTACTTCAGCCCGATGGATTGTGTTTGAGTTTTTCTCTTCGTCCATCTTCACTACCCTACTCATGCATTGAATAATATCGTTTATTGTTCAAAGACGGTATTTACGCTTCTGGTATCTGCTTCTTAACGAGTGAATCTAAAACTGTGACTCGCTGTGGACTACAGAAAAAAATACACACGCCTTGCAAATTAAAAAAAAAAAAAAAATACATTTCTACTTATAGAAGCAGCTTTCCTCATAATAGATTCACTTGATAAACTTAACAATGAATATACCATCATTTGAAATGGGACGAAACAATGCCATAGCTTTAAAATTATGATTTTGCGATTAAATTTAGTAACATTAGTTACCCGCCATGACCTCTATCTAAAAGCGATCTGGACTGACTACTGATGCTGCCAAAAATTTCATGAATATAATAAGCCAGGAAGCGAAGAGGACAAGCACTTAATCTCGTTTATCCACTTCCAATCTAAACTAATATAGACTAAATTTTCAGTTCTAACTCAGCTTGTTACGCTTGATATCGCTGTGTGGCCCATTTTCTTTATTTATATCTTAATTCTTGCAAACGTAAATATTATTTGTTGTATTTTCTGTTACATGCAGAGTACGGTATACTTATATGAATAACTCAGGAATTAAACTTAAATGAAAAAAAACAAAACAGAAACGGGCCGCACAGCGATAAAATTGAGTTAGAACTGAAAATTTGGTCCACATTTGATTAGACTGGAAGTGGACATGGGAATTTAAATATTTTCTTTAGCATCTATCTTCCGACACTAAGGAGTCACTCCAGTATAGTTAGTTTTAGTTACGTAGAACTCGAGGGTCGCGCTTGACATTCAACATTCTGTGGTAACATCGCAGTCTCGTCTATTCAAAGGCAGGGAGGAACACAAACACACATATACACGCTCTCTCACAAACAAAGAGAGAGAGACAGAAAGAAAGAAAGAGATAGACTGCTAGTAAATGAAGGAGAAGCAGACAGCTTCTCGGCCTAAGCGGGCACGCGCGCCACAAGTGGCACCTATCGGATGAAATGGAAAGTTAAGGAAAGTTAAGGAAGGGAGAAAAATAATAGAAAACCTGGTTAGTGACTTTAAGGTTGCAACAACTTTTTGCCAATGGTAACTAACATAGGACATGCTATTCCAACATCCAGTGAAGGGAGAGTCAATGTAGCGGGTTGGGGTTGCAAAGGCTTGCAAGAAAATTATACACTCAAGATTGAACTGTGAACTTGTGAAGATTTTTTTTCTCTTCCTAAAAGAAAACTATGGCTTTTCTGAACACCGAGGGATAGAATATTATTACATATTCTATATTTTAGAGTGATTGAAATAAAAATTAAATAATTTAAGAAAATAGTTGTTGCGCAACGGGGCAACACTGATTGTTGCTATGTGGAGGACATTTATAGTTACGATTTACTACAGGGATTCTGCCAGAACCCCAAATTCTCGACCCCCTTCCAACGTTAAAATATTTACTGTTAAAAACTATGGAGACTCTCCAGTACTATATTAAAACCTTGTTATCTATCAGTATTTTGGCTTTACACCCTATCCAAACGGGGAATCCTGGCAGGATCACTTAAGGAAAATTCGCTGGACAAGACGTATGGTGGACGGCTAATCAGATTTGTTTACCTCTTCCATTGAGTAGCAAAGAAATTGGCGCGAATTTATCTTTAGCAGAAAATATGCAGATAAGGGACGTATGTCGTCTCTTGTCTATCACTTTGCTATTCTAAATATTTTCAGCTATTTCTACAACATGTTTGGACTATTTCGATAGCCCTATCTACATCTGTGGGTACTTACTGATAAGCTTAACGCCAGCAACGGGTCTCTTCAGAGTTTTGCAATATTTACTTCATTCATTTGATAAAAACTCATTCTGGTTCACGGTTGATAAATATTGGCTGTTCTCAAAACGTTCCCAGTGAGTCATTTACTGTGTTGCAGGTACCCAATCGCTAATAATAATAATAATAATCAGATTCATAACATTGATTAGTACATTCGCATCAATGAATGTGAATGCTTTTGGCGCCATTTTTAGTCGTGGGAATTATTTCGTGTCCCAACAGCCTAATTTAAATGATTGTAAGTCTTTGGTATTGATTCATGCGAACGCTGACAATACTTTTCCCCCACAAGTTTTGTTATTTGCCCTTCCGTAAAATTCTACACAAAAATAAAAATTACAGTACATTGTGAGTGAACAGAAAAGTTTACTAGTGCAGAAGTATCTTACAAGATGTCACCAAAATTTAAATTCAGCTGCTAAATTATAGAATTGCTTTCGTCTAAGCTGACCCAACTTTTTTTCAGCTTTTCGGTTATCCTAAAATCAACAATAAATTATGGCTAATTTTTTGCGGGGAGGGTGCTCAGTATAAAGGACAAACACGTTTCCGATTTCTGCTTGAAAAAATCTAACCTGTTTGAGGCTAACCTGGCAATATTAATCTTAGAAAGCATCTAGATGCTTAATTTTGCTGGTCTGCATCTTTAGCGACATCGTCGGTCCAAATAGCAACAAAGACAGGAAATGAGTGCAAATTATAAGCCTACATGCTGAAGGATTATTTTTTAAAAGGATCAAATTGATTTGTGCACGAAAGGTACACAGGATTCCAGATGTCTCTGCAAGTCTTCACCTTAACCTGGTATTTTTAGAACCTGAACTCCTAGTCTAGAAACAGCGATTTTCTAGATTTAAGAGCCATAACTTAGTTTTTGCGTGATTTATAATGGATCACTTTTAATCCAAAATTTTTCCTTCATCAAGATATTTCAAACGATATATTACTCGACTCCTCTCTTTTAATTTGAACTTTTTGAGTTGTACCCAATGAGGGGTGTCCAAGGTGAAATGTTAGCCCCTGAAAATTATAGAATAGATGTTGTTTCAGTATTTTCTCATTGTTTTGCAGATACAGGACCGACTTAACGATGAGAGAGAGAGAGAGAGAGAGGGAGATCATGTTCATCCATTTCTCCCTAATTACTTTCCCACAGATCTCGGGCAGCTGCAGTTCTTGTCCATGTAGCTTCTAAGAAAACTTGTTTAACAGAAGTCGTCTCATAAATTTCGCAAGTGAATTCTCTACATATCATCCCCCCTACACTACCCTGACCTGATCCAAAGTTGGCTAAAGATCATTACATAAATAAATTCAAATTCACTGCATTCTATTATCTTTATGGGACACAAAATATCCAAAATTTGTCAAGGGACAAAAGTGATCCGGTTTCAAATCTGCTTCTAATTCTTACATCCGATGGCAAAGACGCAGATCTAGGCTTGACCATGGTTTAGGCAAAACTGGTGCATTCGAAAATTGATGTTTAAGCCTGAGCTTAACTTAGACTAAGACTAAACTCCGTCTTTGCATGAACATGAAAATATTAAGTTTTAAATAGATAGAAACCCTTAAAAACACTATTTAAACTCTGCTAAATTCCTCCTCCCCCATTTTTTGGCTTTACACCCTCAAGCTGGAAATCCCGGCAGAATCCCTGGTAACAAAGAATATCTGGGGTCGAATTAAAATGCTTACATAGGGTGACCAGACATACTCTTTTTAAAAGTATTATATAAACTCTTTTAGAGGTTCAAATACTCTATTCTCTTTCCTACCCGATAATATAGCGAATTATACTCCCTGTCTTATCGTTATAACTTTTAACGTATATTGCAGTTGAATATCTTGCAAATTTGTACATTTCAAATACATTATACAAGAATTATAGATAAAAGTTAAACATAATGTAATCTAATGAGAAAAAGAGGGGTCGTACTGGACTTTCAAGCGAATTTTTAACTGTTAAGCTGTGTCAATATCACTTGAAGTGCTCTGACGATTTAGCCAGTTTTACACGCTTATTATTAACTTAGTCTGTAATCATGTTTCATCTCTGGTACAACTCTTGTTACTGTTTTTTAACTCACTTCCCATCATCCGATTTTTTTAAATTTTGTAAACTTGCTTGCTTCCGATGACAATACAATATCCAATCATTGAATAATCCAGTTAACTGTAATTAATTAAAAAAATATTATTTAATATGGACTTCTTTATCCTAAAATAAATACTAGCCTGCAATGATGTTGGGTTTTGACTGCTTGCAGAACATTTTAGGATTTGGGTCACACGAACACCGAAATAACTCGAAAAAACTATTTTAAAAAAGGTTTTTAAAAGACATACCTTTCTTAAACCATTCGTACTAAACAGTAAAAAATAATTGTGTTTATACATGACTAAAAAGAAAAGCACGTTGTGCGACAATTGAAGAATTTATTAAGTGACTGTATATGAGAGCGCGTCCCATGCTTTTCTTTTTAGTCATGTATAAACACATTTTTTTTTTTTTTACTTTTTAGTACGAATGGTTTAAGAAACGCATGTCTTCAAAAAGTTTTTATTTTTTTTTCTAATTATTTTTGGAGCATGTATTAATTTTTCAAAGAACGCTAGAAGAATTCTCCCTATGACGAGAGATGATTCGATTATGCCGTAGGCTAGGTGAGTGTAAATAGCAGTTTAAAATTATCGAAAGAATAAATTGTAAGCTTCAGCTTTGGATTAAAATATTTATCAAGGATTGAAAGGGAAGATATAACAACAGCTGAAGTTTTATTCTACAGTTTGAACTTCTGAGGAGGTACAGAAACGAAATATAAAAACATTTTTCCATGTTATGTGTGCTTTATAGGCTATAATGGTAGCAGTTACCAGAATTCACCTTACTTTCAAATATGTATTATTTGCATGCGGGTCTGTACAGCATATGTTAAGCCTACTCTTTTTTGCCAACAAATATCTGGTTACCGTAGCTTACAAAACTGATCCTATAGAATGAAAGGTACATGTTCGTACAAGTAAAACATGACATTCCATTTGCAACATATGAAAAGCCAATATAATTTATCCTCTATTGATTCACGTTTCTTCAGAATTTTGATGTGCCTTGAATGCTAAATACTGGTAAGTCCTCAAGGCCGAATGCCGTCTTGCAACAAATCTTTGAGGGTCATTGGACTGTTTTATTACCAAACACGGAAGTATAACAAAAAGAAAAAATAATGAAGAAACCTTGACTTTTTTTTTTTCTGGGAATTTTCATTCTTAAATAAACCTGAAGATAAAGTACTTCCTGTCTCTCTCGCTTTTGATAAGTGGCGTATATTTTGTTGTCAAGGGAAGGTGTCTTCATTTTCTTCATCTTGAATGTTCACGTACGTTTCTGAAACAAGTTGTCATATTCAAAGTATGACAGCGTGTACTTGCTATGCTTACTTAATGAGATTTATAAGGAAAGAAACATGAACAAAATTAAGAACAATAATCTATGTAAGTATAGATTTCTAAACGCGCCATTGGACCAAAGAAACAGCTAGAAGTCGATATCAGAAGCTTGAGATCTTGACTATTTTTAAATTATTCAATATTGTCATCAAGAGCATGCAATCGACTAAGTGTGACATAATGACCTGAGTGTTGCCATAGAAACAACACGGTTGTCTGTCTAAAAAGTGGAATCTATTATAAATCTTCTTGTTGTTTTTGAGCATATTAATGTAATTTCAACGCAATGCAGGAACTTCTAGGATTTCTTTTTCATCAGTGGCGTGGAATTTCCAGGACAACTGGCGTACACGTAAATGATATAAAATCTGATAAGGATGCTCTAATTATGTGGCAACCAACAAGGAAGACGGATTCTGTTAAAATTTAAGCGATCCAAAAGCGCTTTTAAGAATTTTGTGTTTAAATCAGAAACTAGAATAATTAAATTAGAATTTTCGCTGCCGCTCTACAACGCTATGTATTTGATCCCAGAGCTTTTAAACTTTTATAGTTTGACTACTAACATATTTAGTCACTTGCCTATTATCACAAATGTAATTTTGTTGATTTGAAATGTGATTTTGTTATTATTTTGATGTGGAGTAATATTTGTAAACAACAAACTCGTGCTATATAGGCAATCCAAGCTACTCATAGCATGCAAATAAAATAAAATTAAAAATTATTTCTAGTCGGTTCTGTAATTAACGCTGGTCCTCTTCATATTGACATTATCACGGTTAGTATAATTCTTTCTGAGGTTCTTCAACTCTCGAAGGATCTTTTATACATGTTTACAAACAGTAGTCTTACGAAAGTGTATGTAAAAGGTTAATGATATTTTCAAAACACATTCGAGGTTCATGAAATATTTATATCATATGTGCTGCTCACACTCACACTAGTGACCTCTATTTTATTTATAACTGTTGTAGTATAACCATCATGTATTTTCAAGCTGCTATGTTTTTAACTTACGCATCCTTTAGCTGTGAATGCAGCCGCAAAGATAAATTAATTTTTCAATCTAGAAACTTTATACTTTAAAAAAATAAACATCACCACCCGTATTCAGAAATTTATTTTTAATTGACTAGCACTATATTAACGAGTGATTAACAGACTTTTCTTCTTAGTACAGCGCTAATTACTCGAAAAAACGTTTTTCAATACTGTACATGTATTTAAGTGTCTGATTATATCACTTTGTCCGTTGTAAAACTAATTTGATTGAGAAGAAACAAAACATGTTCTATGTTCTAGCATGCATGCAAAGAGAGACTTATAAGTAGTGTTGCCACGAAACGAGACAGACTTCTTGGAATTCGAGACGAGATGAGACAAACTACTTGTCTCATAAACGAGACGCGAGATGAAACAGAGTTATTTAATTTGTTTAAAGAATTAACTCGGAATAAAATATTTGCCTTGGAAATCTATACCAGCGTTTATTACTTCAAATGAGGGCTATGCTACAAAGAACAGGGAATACCTAAAGGTATTTTAATGATCCTTACAAAAACATTTAATTAACAATTTTCAATTAATTCAAGCTTAATAATTTTATTTTGTGATACTGCTGCAGATTCAAATACAATGTTAAAGCAATAATCGAGATATCTATGTATAAAAATCCTGTTACAGAAGCACACTCCACAAGTTCTCTTAATGGCAGTTGCATTAATTAACCATTATGTAATTGTCTTTATCGTTCAGAACAAAGACAGAAACGTATAAGCCTTTTTCGGTACGGAGTTTTGAAATAATGCTGTGTTTGATATATAAAATTTAGTTGTTTTTTTTATTGCTTTATGATGTTATTCGAACCTAAGCGTTTTTTGAAATCGGAAAGACTCACAGGCCTCCTTATTTATTGAACTGGCGCCAGAGACTGTAAAAGAAGTATTTCGGGGGAAGTGGGGGAAGGCTTGCCTTCGAAACTAAGCAACTGTTCATGAAAGATTGTGGTCGTGTTGTGTAGTGAGATCATATCCAGTTTGTTACTTCTTTCGAAGTTGAAAAACACGAGTTGACCAGTAGGGTGACAACCGTCCGGGATTGACCCGGACAGTCCGGAAATCGAGAGATTTGTCCGGGGTCCGGATTCCAAATGTAAATGTCCGGGAATTGCTCTGTTTCACAAACCTCAGTTCTATATTCCGTGAGAATTCCTTCACAGTGGCATTTTATCATATTTCCCAAGGTTAATTTCTTTAACTCGCCACTACATGCACGGAGCATGAGACATCGTCACACTCATGAGTTTGAAGTGACCCGCTTTGGAAAAGATAATAATTTGTTTGTATAGGTAGATAAGACTGTGGCTTTTGTGTACAGCAAGGTTCGGCAAACTTCCCGACCAAAGAGCTACCCTCATATGGCAATTTGTGTTGAGCTACCAAAGATAGAACGAAAGTTGTTTGATAAACTCTACTAGCTGGCCAGACAGTTGAGTTAACCTTTGCGCGTGCTACCACTAGCTCGCGATCAAATGTCTCATAATACTACAGAACCTCAAGCTCCGAAAATCTTTGGATATCTCAATGTTCTTAATGTTCGTATGCAGGGGAAGGAGGAAGAAAATATCCTCACTTCAAGTGATAAACTAAATCGATTCTTAAGAATCAAGATTTGGATGTTAAATGTTGAAAAGAATGATATTGAATTGTTCCCTCCCACAGTTGATACCCATTCGATGATTGATTACATTTTAAGCTTAGAACATCTTTCGGTTCTGGAGAATGTTTTTCAACAATGTTTTCCTTCCATCAGTCTGGACGAATACAGCTGGATCAACAATCCCTTTCCCGTTACTAATGAAGACACAAAACACCTATCAATAAAAGAGGCAGAAGAGTTGACTAAACTTCAGGGTAGTCGAAGTTTGATGCTGAAATTTTGGGAAATAACAAGGTTTTAGAGGCTTTACACTGAAGTACCGTCTTCAATACGTGAAGTACATGATGGAGAAAAAGAGACTGCAAGCAGTATTTTCAGTTTGATCAAGAAACTTGAAGACGCCACCATCACTGACATCCTAGAGGATAAAGAACTTGTGCAAATGTGTTCCGAGGAAGTTACTGAAACAGAGCGATTTATAAGTCAAAGTAATAACGAAAATATTGAGTGCAACAGGACTACTTTCTTTTTCAGGCACTTCACAATTTTACCAATCTCCGTCAGACACTTAACGATCGACCTTGAGCGATTAACACGCGTTACGCCTTCTTTTTTGATGCAAGGAAATTTTTAAAAAAGGTGAAGAGTTTATAAGTTCAAGAAAAAGTAAATCTGGACAAATTCTTTGGAACAGCGATGTCATAATTTAAATTACTTCTTCATTAATGATGTTTATTTATGTTTGAATGTGTCCGAGCGTAACACCCGTTACATTGGAATTCCTGATTTATGAAGACTCGTAGCTATGTAAATACTGCTATGGGCTACTAAAATTAGTATAATTCATCCTGGCTCAGCAGAACTTCGTATTCTGTTCAATATTACACTAATATTTATCAGGCACTTCGCAAATGTACCTTGTCAGTGTTATCAGAATATACCCTATCTAAACCACTCCGAGTTTCAAGAACTTGTACGAATAAAGCTTCTATGCCTTGGCCAATATAAGAAACGAGAGTGACTTGTTTTTGTGGACGAAGATTTACGGGTGTGTTTGTCTGCGATTCCTGCTCTTATTAAACAACTGTAAAAAATAAACAAGCACATGTTTCTCACTGAATTGTAACAAACACTTCTGTAAGGGAATATCATCAGTAAAATATTTAATAAAGATGTCTGGTTTGTATATGCTCATGTTTTCCATTTTAATAAAATGATCTTAAGAGTTTTCGCGGCACACCCTTTGAGAATCCCTGCAGTATTACACTGTACGAAATGTGCTGAATTTAGGGACACTTCATTCTATGGTACTGTAACGTAAGATAGATTTCCTGAAGTACGTGAGCTACGTTCTGTTACGTTATGCTATGTTTTCATGGAAGAACGTTACGTAAACAATTACCTAACTCCTAAGTTATTTGGTTTAGATTTTTATTGTAAAATTAGTAGAACTTCGTTATTAAAACTTACTGCTTTATAAAAAGTGAAGTACATTAGTGAAAGATCGGACCTACTTGCATTTATGTTTGTTATTCGAATAGTCTATCAGGCACTCCATGTATCAAATTTAAGATATATCCGGGAATCCGGAAAGGAAAAGGTGGTAACCCTATCGACTAGAGAAGCCAGTTGGCGGGAAATTTCCCATTACGGGAAATTCTATTGTCTTAGGAGAAAGAGGGATTTTTTTGCTAAATGTGGCAAAAACCGGGAAATTTGGGAATGTCATAATAAAATTTTAGATGGAAAATTCCCTTCTCTCTGTCTCCTTCACACACACACTCTTTGCTTCTCTCCTTTTCGTCCTTTCACATTCTTTTGGACGGACAAACGTGGTTTTATTGTTCACCCCATTCTCCTTGATTTGTTCCCTGCACCTGAAGCAATGAAAGTACAGAGGAGTGGGAAGAAGTTTATCTTCTGGAAAAGGACTGGGTAAGTCGGAAATTGCAAGGCGAGGGAGTGTTTTATGATGAGCTACGAAAATTGCAACCACATGTCGGATGAGGACAAACTGGACAATGCTGTTTCGGGTTCTTTGTGTATTTCTACTAATTTTTGAAAATTGATATTTGTACTGTACTGCATTCGAGGCGGTACCAAAGGTGACTTCTATGGATGCACTTTCAGATAGCCCTAAAATAAAAAAGAGACATACACACACAGTCCACACACATTAACAAAAAATAAGAGAGAGGGGGAGGAGGACAGTGGGTAGGGTAAATTGATGCAGGGACGGGGTAAACATAAACTTTGATCCTAACTAGAGCCGCTTGGTCTGATGTTTAATAGAATTCAAACTACGTCCGTTCAAATAATCAAGATGTCAGATCACTTCATTTTGACTCATTTTGTGAACCTTGAAAGGTGCAGCCTTAAATCTCTTTCTGATTCGGTGTTTTTATGTACGTTTCTGGTTGTTGTTAGAGAGAATTTCACAAGTTTGTTAGGAGGTATATTGTTAATAGATTACTTTTAATTATGAGCTCTTTAGGTGTTGAAAAGCGAACAAAACGAAAAGGTTCGACAAGGAGTGGCTCGAAGATAGAGATTTTAAAGCGTGGTTGCAGAGCGTACCAGGTTCCGACACTAATTCTGCAACGTGGAGTTAATATGCGGTAAAAGCGAATTACACAACTTTCGCAAGGGGTGAAACACCAGGCTAAAGTAAAATAGTGAAATAGAATCTTTATTAGAATGAAACGAAGTGCTGGAACATAAAAATCGAGTGAAATTCAAATTGCAGAATTTTTTGCGGAACACAATGGTGCATTTTCTTAAAGTGAGCTTTCATTGTGAACATATATATTTATTATGAGATTTGAAAAATGAAGATTATTGAGGTGAAAATTTAATCATCATTGGACGCTATTACCGTAAGTAATAAGAATTCTTTGTTTTTAAATTAGCCGATAACTTTTATATACAGTTGCGGGAAATTCCAGCTCTGAACAGGAAATTTTAAGCGTTCTGACGGGAAACTTCGATTTACAAAAGTAGCATCACTAAAGTCGACAAAAAAAAAAAAAAAAAAAAAAAAAAAAAAAAAAAAAAAAAAAAAAACAGAGTGAAGTATTGTCAATTGCTGAGTAAGAAGATTCGGGTGACTTTTCAAGTGACGCAGAATATGTGCAGAAACCGGACGATCAACCTCCTTGTTCAACGTGTTCATCTATTTCGAATGCACGAAATAAATTTAACAGACGCGTAAGTAAATTCGATATTTTTTTCGAAATTCGAAAAGAACTAACCTGTTTCTCTTTGAACTTATTTTGAAGTTCTTTAGGCAACTTTGACTTGGGCCGAATGGATGATGATGGGAGAATTAATGAAATGAAGAAAAGTGTGAGGATGCGGGAGTACCCAGAGAAAATACACACACTCTACGTTTGTCCACCACGATCATATGGAACTAACCGGGATCGAATCGACGACCACACACACCAGAGTTGAGTGCCCTAAAACTAAGCCACTGCGGCACATCCTTGTCTTGAGTAGTCTGGGTAATAACTTGTTGTATCTTGATCAGCATGGTGTAATCTTCTACATTTTACTTTTGGGTGGCATGATATGCTGCAATATTTTACGAGACAAGACGAGAGAAAACGAGACGAGACAGAAGTCTCCGAGACGAGACATGACTTGCACGAGACGAGACGAGACAAACACATCTTTTCGAGATGAGACACGACGTGCATATTCGATTCTATGTAACATTCGGGGAGAGGCCTCATCCACTAGTGGATTGAATATGGCTGTGATTTATTTATATATATATATATATATATATATATATATATATATATATCGCACAGAGTGCGATTCAAGATTATCAGTATATACAGGGTGTTACAAAACAACACGAACAAAAACACCTCACGAGATTCCTGACATGAAAATAAGGAAAAAAGTATAGACAGTGGAGGGTGCACAAGTGGTTCATTTCGGCGTTATACTCTACAGAAAATGTGGGAAAATAAACTCTAGTGTTTCATATTTCCAACATCATTAAAAGTATAACTAGCCAAAAGTGATTATTCCAAACTTGTGCAATGTATGCACAAGAATTTCCCCAAAGGAAATAGGAGATCTCCAGACATCTCTGGAGTAAATGTAGATACAAATAAGTATGACAGGACTACTTGCCTCAGTAAATATTGTCACCTTGTCCACTTTTGCTACTATTGAGAAAAAAAACAGGTTAAATATTTGAAGTTCCATTTAAAGTCTGCATAAATTAATTTCATTCCTAACATTTCTAGTCACTTGAAGGTCGTTTTGTGAGATATTACTTTAGGGTTGATGCCCCTCAGTACCTTCTGGCTGCAAAGTAACGATATGCCCCAGTGACAACCTACAACGTGGGAAGGTCATTTTCAACTAGGGCTGGGCGGAACAGGATCCTGAAGGTACCGAAAACCGTATCCTAAAGGAACCGGTTCTGAGGGAACCGGGTACCTGGATCCGGTTCCAAGATCCGAATTCGAGAACCGGCTCCAGGATCCGCATCCAAGAACTGGTTACAAGATCCGGATCGGAGAAACGATTCCAGGATCCGGATCCGGGTACCTGGTTCAAAAATCCGGGTCCTCAGTTCTAAGACTTGGATCCGTATCCTCGGTTCCAAGATCTGGAAACGGATACCAAGTTCTAAGATCCAGATCCGAATCTAAATTTTGTTTAGAAAAAAACGAATCTTCGATTCTGAGATGGGGTCTGGAAACTGGATTTAGGTTCTGAACCTCTGATCAACCATTCATTACATCATTAAAGTTCAGGAAGAAAGTATTTGTCGTTTGGAAGATATTTGCCAAGAAAGTTAGTCTCGATTTGTATGGAGGTGCCATCTGAATGTTTTCGTAGAGAATGAATTCGATCCCTACTCATGCAATGTGGGCTCTGTAGAAGATAAACACAGTGTGGGTTGGTTTTCTCGGGGTTCTCTCATTTTTCATTCCACCAGTTCATCTCATCGCTATCCATCCGATCTGAGCCAAAGCCAGGATAGGGTAGTGGAAAGGAAGGTAGTTGGCCAGGGTCTAGTTAGTAGGTACCACCCCGCATTTACCTCGTATGCCTGAGAAAAAACTGCGAAAACTTTCTTCAGGATGGTCGGCCGCTGGTTTCGAACCCAGGACATCCCAAATAAAAAGTAAACGCTTTACCGGCCGTTTAGTTTGACATTGAATTTGCAAACTGAGTTTATCATGAAATCCCAAACATAATAATCAATTTTTTTCTGAACTTGTTTCACTCCGTCTGTATGTTCCCCACTAATAAATCAAAGGAAAATCGTTTGAATTAGAAACATTTGAGCCTCAACAGACAGCACTCTGACAGCTGATTCCTTACTCAGAATGGTGACATAATTCAAAAACCAATACCGCGATTACATGCTCCGCCATTCAGGATCAGACAATAGGAAGCGTATAACTGTATATACAAACCCAAACGTCTCTTTCACAATATTGCAGCCTTGCAGGAACGTCAAAAGAATGTCACGTGCAATGTTGTGTTGGCTTACCCTATACTTTAACACAATCAGAATGTCAGCACAATTATACTGTGCGTGAGTTTTCTCGGGGTACTTCCGTTTCCTCCCACTTTCTTCATTCCACCAATTCATCCCATCATTATCCATATGGCCTGAGCCATAGTTGCCTAAAGGCCTTAAAATAAAATTCAAATTCAGCACAATTATAAACGTTTAAAATTCATTTCTACCGTTATTCTAATCCAGATTCTGATCATCACTGATGAAGCTATCAGGGAAATAGTGTTGTGATGTAAAGGTGATCTGTAGCAGTAAACCTAAACTTGTAAACTTGCAACTTCGCTTTTCCCTTTCGCCTGATATTGTTATTAACTATTAATTGTGAGAAGTGAATTTTCTGCACTGATCAAAAGCTTTAACAAATTTCTGGTTACGTGATTTCGCTAAGTCACTACAATAAACTATTAGTGAGGAAATGATCACCATTTTGCTATTTTCTTTATCTTATGATGTTCAAATTCGTTAATCACTGAGCCTAGAAACATGAAATAAACGTCGTTTGAAAGCCCTAACAAAGAGGAACGTAACATTTCAGTAGAACCTCCAACACCACCATCCTCTTCACTCTTTCGAAATTTATCATTTTGCTAGGTGAAATAGATATACAAATAAATTCTCATAATAACAAATATAAACATATGTATACCTCATTAGGTCTTAATGTTTATCTTTCACCGCAAAAGTTGTTTTTCTATTACAGAAGACATTCATAATGAAAAGAAAATAGGACCATTCAGTTGCCGTGCAAATTACTTATTCCCACATTTTAAGTTAATATTTTAAATAAATTTGATTGCGTTTCTTTATGTGTACCTATGAATTCTTGGGGAGGCGGACCTGACCGGTGTAGAGAGCAGGTTTCACCAACCTAATTTGCATCTCGGTATGCAAATTTTACCATGCAAATTTTTTTTTCTCTAATTTTTCATTTTTTTTGCATACAATTAAATTTTGAATATGTAATTTGAATATGTTGAATGATAATGTGTTTATTAAGCTGATTAATCTATCAAAGGGTGTTATGCATATGATTAGAACATATATTTAATTTGTAATAACATTTAGGTAGCATCTTTGAAAATTTGGAATTCTCCATCATTTTCTGTATTTCTTCGTTGCTCAGAGACAAGCGAGCCAGGTTTTCAGCTGAACTTCGATTGAGGACGAAAGGTCACCGCAGCGTTGGACCTTACACTGCTGGGATATTTCTCCAGAAAGGAAGATGCAAGAAATATTCCCACTGCCTAACTACATAGGAAACTAGAGAGAAGAAAGTTTACCTATAGTTGGCAATCATTAGTACCGTCGCCTCTCAGTCGGACAAAAATTCATTGTTTTGAGCACGTTCAGCTAAGAAATACAAAGACATGTGAAAAATATCAATTCTGACCAGAATTGACACCTTACGTCCCTTTCCCCGTCTCCGGGGTATGGCTAACCAGTGAGCCTATAACGAAACTGATGCTTCGAGACGCGGAAGGATATGTGTTTTCTGCTACATTTTACATTTATGTTGTTATGTCTATGTACACCCATAGAGAAAGTTTGTTTGGGTCTCCGTTTGCTCTATCACTACTTTTAACGTGATTCGGGTCCCTTGTAACTAATTATCAGTGCATTTATGAATAAACAAACACAGGAACTAATTTCAGATCAATCGTATTGTCTAGCGCATGCCGATGGAGTCAAGAGGCAGCTGTGACATGTGCTGTACTAGAGTTGCAGTACAAGCCCTGTTTTCTTTTTCTGTTATCTTCCTCCCTTCATGATGTCATCTCGTTGTAAATACAGTAACCCCTCCCCCATATATCTAGTCTATAATTGTATATTTTGTACTGTCACAACTTTCTTCTTTTCATATTATTTTGCCCTTTATTTACTTTGTTTTCCTCACTAGTTAGCTCTTTCCCGCTAAGTTTGTTTTGATGTAGTTTGCCGATATCTCCCGTCAGAGGGCAGCATCAGTCGAGAGGAGAATTTGAAGCGACCTGTCTGCTACATTTTCTTTCTTTTTTCTTCTTTTTAATTGTTTTAAGAAGTGTTTTAGTGTTTTATGTATGTAATATCATGTATTTAGTATGTAAGTATATTTACTCAGTGACTGAACTCATGACATTGAGTCAGTATAATGTAAATATTGTTTTAATATCCGAGTTGGCCAGTGCCTTGTGACAGGTGGCAACCCTGACACACAGGTGTAGAGAGTTTCTCTCTGCCTGTTTGGTGTTACGAGAGCGAGTCCCATCGGAGACCGCAAAAACACAACCTGAGGTACGAAAAGCCAACAGCCACCTCGGTAGTTCGATCTTAGTTTCGAGATAATCAACATGTCGTGAAAGTTACTAGTTGTCTGAATAGAGACTTGTACTAACAGACATACTGCTCAAGTGTTAGAGCCGCGTTATCAAACTGTGTGTGTTGTAATATATCCAAAGTGTTAATTGGAAAGTATAGTTAGTGCATTAACAAAAGCACCTCACATGTAAACCATCTTATGTGCTACAATCTTATATAATGAGTGATCCAACAGTGACTTAAATCACCATATACGCACAAAATACCATTTATTTGGTGTTATACATTTTTTTTTATATTCAATATCATCCATTTGGCTTGCACTGAATCATACCGTGTACTGCCAATGGAAATGTGTGGCATCCAGTGAGTGAACATGCCTATGTTAGAAGATGGATGATTCGAACTTCATTTTATGGTATTAAGTACCCATTTACACAAATCACCGCAGAATATCTTGGAACTTGTGATCTCAATCTTTTCAATGACAAGCCACCACAAGTTCACCTTGTCAAAAAGGTACATTAGTCACCTTAAGCGTAGTCAACAAGAGTGCTAACGCTATAACTTTTGCTAAGGCACCGTATAACCAGTTACGCTAGTAAAACTGGATAAAACATTTTTTTTTATACAACTTTGTGTGCTCCAGAACTTTCAACTCGTGGACTGTAGGTCCCATCCTTGGAACTTTTTACCAGCGTGTGAAACCCCAAGTGACCCCACTCAGATGAACACTGCAAGTTTCACTTCGGATCATGTAACCTTGTGTATATACATAAACAATAGCCAAGTGTAACTCCGATATAGTGACGTCACATAAATTGTGTGTTTCAAAATTACCGGTAAAAGTCATGAAAGTGAGCTCACCAAAAATAGTGTTGTTTGTTGTGTGAATGTAAATAATTCAACAGGTGCAAAGGAATCATGCCTGTTATTAAGTGTATGTAAATAGTGTCTTTCATACATCTCTACTCTTTCTAAAGTCATCAACCTCATTTGGAATAAATCTAATTAAGTATCTCTACTGGAATTACATAGTTTATCTTCACTTCTTCTATGGTCACCTGTGCTATCCTGAGTGTGCTCTTCACAGAGGTGAGTACTGTAAATTTAGTGCAGCATACATGTTACTATGTTTTCAGGCTTCCTAGGTTGATGCAGATGGAAGGTGGATCTGAAATTATTTCACCTTGCTTCGAAAGTACTTCATCAGAAATTACATTGCTATTCTTGCAGTCATGTGTAACCTACTAACCCCTGAGAGTAACATATCCAAGACGAGATATGTGGTCTTTTGACCTTCTTTGTATTTTTAATTGACGATCTCACGCCTCTCCAGTAATTAATATTTCTGTAATTAAATTCAAGGCGCCCCTATTAAAGTAAATGAAACTGGAGACCTTTTGTGTTGTTAACCTCCACTAATCCCTTGTTTGGAATTTAAAGTAAAAATTATAACTTGCGTGAGATATCATTAGGTTGAGGTGGAATTAATTAACTTTATTCTAAATTTTCGTGCATATCATTAGCATCAACACCTCACCTTGTCATTTTTGACATACATTGTATAGGCCTTTACATTTTCTTGGCTCCCAACGCCCAGGCGTTATTTTTGTATTTTTAACGTCCACCGTTGGGGGTTTACAATTTCTTGGCGCTCCAATGCGGGAGCGTTCACATTTCTTGGTCACCCAACGTGAAGGGCCTCTACACCGGGTAGCTGTGCGGTTTACGGCGATAGGCCAACAACTCGAAGATCCCAGGTTCGAGTCCCGGCAGGGATATGGATGTGGATTTTAATGGCTAAAGTGCGAATCATGACGGGCTGAAGTCCAAAGTTACTAGACAGGCCCAAATAATTTTTTTTTTTTTGCGAGGCGAAGTAGAGCTGAACTGATACTAAAGTCCGAGCAATGTGATCCGAGAACCGGTTCCTGGATCCGAGACCCGGTTCCAAGATCCGGATCCGAGAACCGGTTCCAGGATCCGGATTCGGGTACCTGGTTCCAAGATCTTGATCCGAGAACCGGTTCCTGGATCAGGATAGCCGATTCCAAAAGTATCCGGAACCGGATCCTAACGGATCCGGGTAGTGAGGATCCGGATCCAAATGCCCATTTTCAACTTAATGCATCTTTCTGATTGGCGGCAGAAAGAAATGACCGTAGAAAATATGACAAAATACCTGTTAGTGAATTATCAAAAATCATTATTTTATGTATGAAAAGATAAACGAAGGCAAATTAATGTTTATTGCTGCAATAAATACGCAATATTTTACAGAAACTACATAGAAATACGGCAAAATACTGTTCATCATACTGTTCGTAAGGTGAATTATGAAAAGCATAATTTATTAGATCATCATTGTTTGTATCAAAAGATAAAAAAGATAAATGTTTATCCCTGCAGTACATATTTGTTTTATTTAATATTACATATTTTACCATAATTACATATTATTCTACATGTCATTTTTTTTTTTACATATTTCGCAATATCATACTAAATAAAAGTCGGGATTACATCCATCTACGTAACGATACTGGAGTGACTGCTTAATGTCAAAAGATAGACGCCAGAGGAAATCTTTAGACTCGTTTGTCCATTTCCAGTCTAATCCAATGTGAACCAAATTTTCAGTTCTCAGTTTTATACGCTTCTTATCGCTGTGTGGCCCAATTTTTTTATTTAAATCTTTATTCCTGAGTTATTCATATAATAGTATACCGTACTCTGCATATAGTAGAAAATACTGCAAATAATATTTACGTTTTTTGCAAGAATTAAGACATGCATAAAAAAAACGGGACGCACAGCGATATGAAGCGTAAAAGACTGAGTTAGAATTGAAAATTTGATCCATATTGGTTCAGACTGGATATGGACAAACTAGATTAAGGGCCAAATTTATGAATCACTCCCAAAAGGTGGGTGGCTCCCAGGAGTATATAATTTCAATGTCCCTGGGAGCCACCCACGCTTGGGGGTTATTCATAAACATGGCCCTAAGTGTCCTCTCCTCTCACTGGCTTCATATATTCATGAAATTTTCAATGGGAGCAGAAGTCAGTCCAGTATCGCTTTTAGATAGAGGTCATTTGTCTTGTATAAAATGTTCCTTTGATAAAGGAGAATCTGATTCGCCTTTTTTAAGCGAATGATTTTTCTCCTCTATGCCACGTCAACCGATAAACCGACGGCCCAATTGGTCAGACAGCACTACGAGTTCCTTTTTATGCTACTGGTAGCATACGCAGCAAAACTTATTATTGTTCTACGATGTTTAGAGTCTGGATGAGTTTAAGCGGATTTGTATATTTTGAGTTGAGTTGAGTTCCGTTGTGCCAATGGAGACTTTGAATTCAGGAGTCGAAATGATTTCTTTCGAAACCTGAAAGATTCAGAAACGATAGGTTATGAAGTTCAGAGCAAGAAAGTAGAATATTCATTGTTTGTTTTATGATAAATTAACTCAAATGCGCTTTATTACAGTGGGCGAAGTTCAGTCAAAAGCTACTCTGCCCCCCCAAAAAATCTTGAAAACAAAATATACATATTGTAACATACTGGAATGTTCGATTGCATTACAAATCAAGTTTTTATCTGAAGTTTATAAACATAAAAAATCAGGTGACAATAAACTTAAAAATCTTATAGTTGGAACTTAAATTGTGGACTATTTCGGATTGAACCGACAATGATAAATAAGGTTTACTCTTGCGTCTTCAAATATTAATCAAGCGCTCTAGAATCTTTAAGTATAGCTCATGTCCTCTAACTTACATGGAACTTGTTAGAATACGAAATAATTATATTGTATATTTTTGGTTTTAATGACTGTCAAGCAATATGTCTGCCAAATGAATCCAATATAGAACAAACTTCCCTTGTTTCTAGAAATTCTGAGTAATTATGTATACAATTTAAATAGAGTTTGGAAGTAAATATGGTCGCATTTAAGCCTATTAATTACAAGATATTGCACAAGTATCACGATTTTATTGCTAATCAAAAGCCTTTGTACTGTACTTTTGTCCATTAAAGAATTGATAAATTCATTTTTATTACATTTATTTTTCTTGAATACTCAAATTTTACGGAATTGTTTACTTTCATTTTACAAAAAAGTGAAGTTTAAGTAAACAGAAAGTATTATAGTTCTACCCTTTGTTTATAAGCAAAGCTAATATCGTGCAGAATAAATTGTCGAACAGGTAAAATATACAGTTAAGTCATTTTGATTGCAATAAAACATAATTACATATCCATAAACCTTTCTTTTTTCCTTTATAGAGTTACTACTTAAAATACCACGTGTCCTTGAGCGAGAATGAACAGTGTGACAAATCATGAATAGAAAGAATTGCGAAGTGTAAATGCAAAAATTTACTTTCCCTAAATAGTATTGAGTTGTCTTACCTGTAATAGAGTAAGTGAAGCGAAACACTCTTTTGCAAAGTGGTAATAAAAACCTGTATCATAATTTCTGATTTCAGCGTGAAGATAACAGTCCTATTCAGATTTATATAGTGTGACATTATGTACCATAGATTACGACCAAAACATCTTATTCGGCAAAATATATGTTATCGATTGTTGATTCTTTAATAACCTTCGATACAGCAAGTTGACATGAGTTTACACTGCAGTTTCATTTTTTTATGTCTGTAAAATACACAAGCATGTTACTATGTAATGTATATGAGAAAGTACTTCATAGAAACCATTTTCGTCATGTTAGTTATTTGCGAGTGAAATTAAAATAATTATCAATTACATGTAACAAAACGTTGATATTTAACTGCAACTAAAATCATTGTATTTAGACTAAAATTTTGTGAATATGTTCTTGTAATGCAACATTATCGTCTCCATGGGTACTGTTGTCGATAAAGTTACCTTTCTTTCGCACAGTACACTATAATCTTTCTGACCAGTGAAAGGAGTTAATATTTTTATTACTTTTTCTTTCCTGGTGTCAAAAAAAACCTCTGCTTTTGCTTTCTTATCCAAATCCACTGAAACAAGTTAGGTAAAGTCAGGTTTTTTTTTTCTTAGTAAAAGCTATGTAAACGATACAAACTTCAAACATTTCACATAATCCAAGGAAATAGAAAAGTGAGGTTATATATTTTTCTTTATACGTAATGAAAAAAATAAAAAGTCGTTGAAATCGTAACTGCCAAGACAATGACAATGTATTAATCACGAGAGAGAACTGTGACGTCATGATTGTTTCTCTATACAGACAATCGTGTTTATAAAATCGTTTTGGGCAATCGTTTCTTAAGTTCAGAAAAAATCCAAACTCGATTGCCCTTTAGATATTACCCCCGGATCGTTCATAACAGTGAAGGCTAGGTTAGGTTAGGTTGGATTAGGTTAGCTTAACAAATTAGTTTAAGTATTCTTTTACTGAGTAAGCTTAACTCTTCTAGACCTTCGAAATCAGATCCGAAATATGTGTAGAGAATCACGACCGGAATGAAAGCGAGGCCGCATCATCCACGCGCGACCTGATTTATTACGTATAGTTGCGAACAAAGCAAAACCACCTTCAATGCTATAGTGACATATGGCGTCAGGGCCGCCTTGTTTTGTCTTGAACTATAATATGTGCTATATAAATAAAGTTTCCAAAACGCTGCTTGCAAGCTCCTAGCATGGTTCAGTAAATAGAGCGTCGGTTTTCTGAGTATAAGACTAGGATTTGATTCCCGGCAAGTTAAAGTTCTTTTTCTTTAAAAACATTTTGTGTATGCTCATATTTATTTTTAATATAATTACGTTTTGCTGCACTTTTTCTGAGGTTAAATTAGTTTAGGTTACATTAGGTTAGGTTAGTTTATGTTATATCAGGTTTGGTTGTCCTTTTACACATCCTGTTCATATGTTCCTATCACAAGACGGTCGTAAATAATGTAGCGAACATGGGGATTCGCTGCCTGAGCCTCAGATGCCTAAAGTCCTTAAAATAAATTCAAAATGGCGATTCTCAGCTTCATTTGTTTAATAGGAGGCATTGAAATCTTTACGTCAGGCCTGACTATCGAGCTCTACGCAACAGTAGTGGAGTGATCGGCTGTCGAAAGATACATGCCAGAGCACAGATATAACATGAATCGTCGACTTCCAGTCTAATTCAGAATACAATAAAATTTCAATTCTGCTTTTACGCTTGTTATCGCTGTGGGGTTCTTTTTGTCTTAATTCTTCAGTTACGTATGTTCCGGACTGTATGGACATGTAGTACGTGCTGAAAATATTATTTACGTATTTTGCAAGAATTAAGACATAAACAAATAAATCTAACTGGCCACACAGCGATAACAAGCGTAAACAACTGTTTTAGAACTAAAGATTTGGTCCACCTTGGTTTCTGAAAGTAAGCGATCGAGATATACTGTCTCCTTAGCTTCCTGCTTTATAAATTCATTAACATTTGAATGTCATCGATCAGTCTAGTAATACTTTGAGAAAGAGATCCCTGGGTCTGACAATGTTGCCTTTCCACGTTACGCAGATTTTCGATCAGCTCTTTTCACATGGCACTTATTTGATATACTCTGTTTTTTAAGCGCTTTTTTTTGTAGCTTGCTCTGTTCTGGCCGGCGGTGTTTGGTCACGCTCTGTTCTGGCAACACTTTTATGTCATGTAGTTCCGAGATCCGACTGGTTTTCTATACTTTAAGAATCGTTCTTATGTACTCCAGAAGCAATCGCGAGATTGCAACGACCTAGACCTAGGTTAGACCATGGTTTGAGATGCATTCGAAAATTGATGTTTAAGCCTAGACCTCTTAGACTAACATTCAAGACTAAGCTCCGTCTTTGCAATCGGCCCAATATAACACATTTCACCCTAGAGGCATTGTAGCAATTAGGTGCAACGGTTTCTTTTGTAGGTAATAGTAATGTTCTAGCATTCGCCTGGTGAAAGAGTAAAAAATCCGCAGTCTACGATGGCTGGAAACGAATTAGTACATAGGTAATTGTTTTGTGTTAATTAGATTCCAAAAACTGATTTAGAGTTAGAATCTTCATTCGGTTGAGGTTAGGTCATTCCCTCGCTAAACATTGAATTGACATAAAATAGACACTTGCCAAAAGAAAATTGTCTTTCAGGTTCGCAGAGAAAAGTCAATTGAATTATTTGATATGCTTTCATATTGTTAACTCGAAAACAACTAACGAAACGTAAAGGCAAATTAAAACTTAATATGATTTTGTACGGAAAAAATAATCTTAAAAAATGTTCCCCCCTATTCCGTTGATATATACTAGCGTGTGTTAAAATCTAGCTATACTCTTTGTCCTTTTCCTTTTGTAGTTATTGGTGATATCAGGGTTGGAGTTACTGGTATTCCACCAGGCGCCTCCCCAGGTGGCGGAAAGTGGAATGCCGACTACGTATGGTGGGTACCGTAAATATTCCGGGGCGGACCAAAACCAGTACTGCTGCCTTGCAGTTAGTAGAGGGATCTACAAAGGCTAGAGGAAGATAACCCCGAACAAAAATATCATGGTGAGGGGAAGCAGCATCGCCATTACCACTCTGAGGCTCAAGATGAATGACATCGGCAAGGCTCAGAGATGGACAGAGGGCGACATCTTGAATGTCTACCTTTACTGCCAGGTCGTAGAGCTGACAACTCTACACCGCTAAAACATGTCAAGAAATAGTAACAGATGGTTCATGGATTCTCCTGGGGTAACATATTCCGGAGGTAAACTAGTCCCTCATTCGGATCTCCGGGTGGGGACTGCTTCAGGGGACTCCAAAAAGAGGATTAAAAAAGACCTTAGAATAGGAACGTGGAACGTATGAACGTTATACCAAACGGGCGCTCTTCAGGTAGCGGTACGCGAGACCGAGAAGTACGACCTAGACATATTAGTGATACAAGAAGTTCGGTGGGAGGGTCAAGATAGCATCCGACAGAGCAAGTACACTTTCTACTACGGGGGAACACAGCCTCACGATTTCGAAACAGGATTCCTCATTAAGAACAATATCCTTCAGGCGGTTCAGAATATAGAGTTCGTAAACGAAAGACTATCGTACGTTAAGATACGTACTCGATGGGGCAACACAGTTTTATTAAACGTCTATGCTAAGACCGAAGTGGCTAATGATAACGACAAAGATATATTCTACGATGAGCTAGAAAGGCTGTTTGGATGAATGCCGAAGTATAATTCGAAAATTGTGTTGGGTGATTTCAACGCAAAGGTAGGAGGGAAGAAAAATATAGACCTACTATAGGCAAATACAGCCTTCACGCAAATACCAACAACAATGGAGAAAGACTGATAACTTTCGCGATTTCGAAAAACCTACTGGTAAAGAGCACGTATTTTGAACACAAATACACATGGGTATCTCCGGACGGCAAAATTCTCAACCAGATCGATCACGTATTAGTAGGTAGACGAAGACACATCAACATAATGGATGTTAGGTCATACAGAGGAGCGGAAGGTGACATCGACCATCAATAGTCATCACAAAAGTAAGCGAAAAGTTATGCATAGCGAACAGAGAAAACAAGGGGTCAAAACAACTGAAATTCGAAGTTAAACGATTAAATAATCCGAGCATAAAAGCAGATTACCAACTCAAACTTTCAAATAGGTTCGAAATCCTGGCCGACTCGAGTAATAATAATGATGATATTAATAATGAAATTGATGTAAGTAAGATGTGGGAGGCAGTTCGTGAAACAATTAGGAGCGCGGCGAAGGAACGTGTAGGTGAGAAGAAACAACTGAACAACAAACCATGGTTTTATGAAGCTTCATGAAATACGAGAACAAGCCAGGCAACCATGGCTAAGTAATAAAAGCGAAGCAAATACCAACCACTACAGTAACGCGAAACGAAACGCCACACGCGGGTTCAGAAGCAAAAAGTGAGAATATCTGATGCAGAATATTTATAAGATTGAAGAAAATGGGAAGACAAATAACATACGAGATCTATACAAAGGCGTAGAGTAGTTAAGGAAAGGTTACCAGCCGAGGTTAGGGATGATTAGAAATGAACGTGGAGATCTTCAGGCGGATCCGACTAAAATTGTCTATGTGTGGAGAAGTTATATCGACAAACTTCTTAACATACACAACGGAGAGCAAACAGAGGAATTTGAAATCCATACTGCAGAACCGTGGATTCCCGAACCTAGCGAGATCGAAATCGAAATGTCGGTAAAGAAATTGAAAAATTTCAAATCACCAGGAATAGACAATATTCCAGCCGAATTAATTAAAACAGCCCACACATCACCGGACGTCCGTCGGATGTCCAAAATACGTCCCGAATGTCCGAAGAGATCCGGGATATCATGGGACATCCATGGGATGTCCGCTGGACATCCGAAACAGGACGTCCAAATTATATCCATCCCGGATATCCCTCGGACATCCTCTTTATGTCCTACAATGTCCAGTATTTTCCTCCCAGATATAAGTGTGAAGATAGACTCAGAGACGAAAAGAAATAATGTTGGGAAATTGGAGAAAATATGTATTACCTTTACTGGGTGTGCTCTCTGAGCATTGTGGTAGAACTAATAATTTGGGAAAATCTGCTATTTAATTTTGTCTAAAATACTCTTATTTTATTAATTGAGAAAGTTAGTGTTTCATGCGCGTGAGTTTGCTTCACATTCAGAAGGTTCCGAGTTTAAGTCAGAAACTGCGTGTCCACCTTGGCTGAGATTTCCCAGTTTTTGGCAGTCCTTCGAAGTAATGGTGGTTCTCGATTAATGATGGTGTCGCTTCCCTGTTATTCCTTATTAAAGGTCAATTTCCAGATGCTAATACAAAAATTCAGATAAATATGTGTGGGCTAGAGTTATTTTGGTGTTTTATGAGTATGAAATGCTAGTTTTAACTGCAGGCTTGGAAAGATATTTGGCAAGGAACCTGTACATTTCTTGCGAAACCTGAAATCAATTTGCCTATTGGGGTTTTAGGAAAGTAGCTATCAGAAACGGAATCTGATCGTCATTTGTTGAAACGTTATTGGTGAATGGGAAATGCGCTTTCATTTGTTTTTGTTTATTCCAGCCGAGGGAGTAGGTTTATATATTTCGTGTAACGTTTTTATTTTAAGAAAAACTGAAGAATTGCAGTGACGATATTAGTTTATAGGAAATTGCTTATATACACTTGAGTTTCATTTAACTAAATCTGATGGGTCCAAGAGTGATTCGGTTAAACGAAAATTCGGTTAGGCTAGAAACATAGTGATTGACATACTGTATAATCATCCAACTGTATAACAATCATACTAATTGTTTGGTATTGTACAACACGTTAAAAGAGCAACTTATTTTAAAATAAACAATTTTTCAAACATAGGCCTACCGCTATAATGTTAAAGTACAATACAGTACAGTACACGCTACTGAATTTACAAAGAACTTTAAAAAAAACAGTGTCTTTTCTTATTTTCGGCTTTCATTATTGACCGTAAGAGTACCCGTTGCCTACTCTATTATACCGGGTGAGCGAATTACCTAGAGAACGTTACCGGCAAGGCCGCTTTTAAGTTCCATTGACGTGCAGATAGTGCAACTGGGCGTCAGACGGAATGTTGTGCTAGAATGTTGAAACTTGCAACGTTTGTTCCTTTTCTCCCCTTACCTCATAACTTAAGGCGCTACGACGACAAACGCATTTTACCGGTATTTCTTCACTATATATGCACTCCAACACCGATATCATGAAAATCACTGTACGCATCACTTTTAATTGCTTTTCCCACTTGGAATCTTCGCTAACGATCTCTCTTACGTCGTAGTATTTATGCATTTTGAAATTCTAGACACTTCAATGACATAGGGCTACGTTAGGCTAGAAAAGTCAGATTGTTTTTTAAACTTGTCATTTAAAATTCTACACATTTGACTGATATATGGTTAGTGTGGTTACGTGTGCTTAGTTTAAATGAGGTGAGGTGTGGTTAGGTTAGTTTAGTTTAGGTTATATTAGGTTAGGTTAGGTTAGTTTAGGATAGATTTAAGTTAGGTTAATTCAGATTAGGTTCTGTAGGTTAGATTAAGTTAGAATAGATTAGGTTAGGCTAGGTTAGTTTAGGTTAGGTTGGCTTAGGTTACATTATCCCTGGTACACTATACAATGCAAGTCGTATATAATAGGCGTTCATTTTTGTAAGAATTTGTCCGATTTACGAAACTGGCCTGCAACTGAACTATGTAAAATATAAAAAATTACCACATTGTGATGGGTTTGCAGTATTTCCTCTCTTGCACTGCTATTCCTCTTAAGATATATATTATTCATTTGTGTTTAAGACAATGAGAGTGAGTTAGACGCCCACTTATGTTTTAAGTCCACACATGCTCTGTAGGATAAATAACGTTTAGCGTATACCGTGTCTTTTATGATTTGTAACATTGTGTTGATCACATTGCATTGAATTCAAGGGGTCGTATGTTCCAATTCGCTGTACTGTATTTATTTATCCGGTCACATTGTATTTATCCGGTGATAGAAGCTATCTGAGTAAGTAATAAACATCGACCGAGTAAACGTCTTCAAAGTAGCATTGTGAATATACTTTTTTTTAATGACAGGAACTCTTCTGGCGTCCGTGAAACAACTTGGGGATATAAATTTTCATGTCATTTTTGCAGTACCGTTACTCCGTTACTGGGCCTGGATGGGACATTTAAAGAAATTATGAATTCGTTGCTGTCCGGTGGACATCTCTATACAGGTCATATAAATGTACGTTGCTGACCTAAAAAGGGCATCCGTAGAATGTCGAAAAGTCGTGCTTACGGATGTCCGATGACATCCGTATTTGTCCTTTAAATGCCCATTGCTGACCTAAAAAGGACGTCCATAGAATGTCCAATAACCTTGCATACGGATGTCCGATGGATATCCATATTTGTCCTTCAAATGTCCGTTGCGGATCTAAAAAGGACGTCCGTAGAATGTCCTAAAACTTTGCGTACGGATGTCCGATGGACATCCCTACATCTCCTATAAATGTCCCTTTCGTACCTAAAAGGACGTCCGTCGGATGTCTACAGGAGTTGCGTATGGATGTCCGTAGGACATCCATTGGACATCCGCGGGACCTTTTTCGGACATCCTATGGACATCCGACATGTCCGCCAAGGAGATCCTAAGGATATCCATGGGATGTCCGTGTGTTGTCTGGGAGGAGGAACGGCACTAATCAAATAACTACATAAATTGATAAGTGCTATATGGAGAAAGGAGGAGCTCCCAAAGGAATGGAAAACCTCAATAATAGTTCCGATTTACAAAAAAGGCAATAAATCGGACTGTAATAATTACCGCGGAATCTCGGTTCTTCCAACCTGTTACAAGGTATTAAGTAATATTCTGTTAACATGCCTAAGTGTATACATAGATGAAATAATTGGAGATCACCAATGTGGATTTAGAAAAAAACTAGACCCACGGGGACCAGATTTTCGCCTTGAGACAAATTTTGGAGAAGAAATGGGACGATTCACCAGCTATTCATTGATTTTAAGAAAGCATATGATTCTATCAAAAGGGAAAAGTTATACAATATCCTGATACTATTTGGAATTCCGAAAAAAAATGGTTGAACTAGTGAAGATGTGTCTCAGCGACCCCATAAGCAGAGTACGTATAGGTCAGTTAGTTTCAAGATTCGCAACGGATTAAAACAAGGCGATGCCTTGTCACCACTACTGTTTAACTTTGCGTTAGAATATGCGATTTTAAAAATTTGAGGGGACAAAAAGGGACTACCATTGAATGATTTGAATCAACTATTCGTATACGCGGATGATGTAGATTTAATAGGGGACGATATAGATGCACTACAAAGCAACACCGATGTCTTTGTAGAAGCGTGCTATGAGATAGGTATACAGGTAAACATAGAAAAAACAAAATGCATGATAACAAGCCGAAACACAGGGAATGAAGGAAATAAAAACATAAGAATTATGGATGAGGCCAGAGAGAAAGTAAACAAATTTAAATACTTGGGAGCATAAGTAGCAAGCAAAAATGAGGTCACGGAAGAAATAAAAAGTCTGTTAGTATCGGGGGAACGCATGTTTCTATTCAGTTCAAAAACTTCTAACATCGCGATTAATATCAAGGAAATTGAAATTAAAAATATACAGAACGGTTATTCTACCGGTAATTATTTACGACTGCGAAAGTTGGAGTACGACCCTAGCAGATGAACATAAATTACGTTTGTTTGAAAATAAGGTTTTGAGAAAGATATACGGGCCGAAACGGGACGAGCTGACTGGAGAGTGAAGTAGACTGCATAATGAAGAACTCCACGGACTGTACGATTCACCAGATTTTGTAAAAATAATGAAATCGCGACGACTAAGGTGGGCAGGCCATGTAGCTCGGATGGGGGAAAAACGAAGATTATATTCTATCCTAGTTGGAAGACCGAGACGTCGTTAGGAGGACAATATTAGAAGAGATCTTCGAGAAGTAGGTGTTCGTGGTGAAAACTGGCTTGATATTGCTCAGGATAGAATCCAATGGCGAACGTTTTTTATTGCGGCGATGAACTTGCGAGTTCCATAATCCATAGAGTTAGTTAGTTAGTTAGTTATTGGTGATATAAGGATAGTAAAACCATGACGTTGATGGTACTTCTCTTGCCACCAGAGTAATATAGCTATAATATGAAGCTGAATAACTTGATATGAGTTGAAAGTCTTCAGTGCTGTTCTACACAGTAAAAAATAGCTGTGTTAATTCAACAAGCTATTTTTTTTTAACTGTGTACGGTATTGATCTTTGACAACATAGCAAAAGTGACGGCGACCCGCCGTTGGCAGGCGCGGTGACTCCTTGGAGGAATTAGACTAATGCCATATCTCTGTTGCCAAGGTGGTATTTTGGAGGCAACAGTCACATAGCCACCAAATACCACCGTCACCCGCTGGCGGCCCTCCAGAAATTCTGACGCTCCGCTAATCCACTAGGCGGATAGCCGCCATTTGCCGCTGTTGTCTGGCGGATATCCGGTACAGCGGCTGTCCGCCGGTGGACCGACGGTGAATATCCGATACGGCAGCTGTCTGCTAATTTGCAAATTGCTCATGTGATAATTTCCATGCAAGACATAAGAGTTACATTTTTAATATGCATTCTATATGTAGCTTGTTTATTATTCCAGTGACAAGCTATGTACTATCACTAAGCCCAATTGCATTTGAATTATTGAATTAATGTTGCTACTAATTTCTCTTTATGGGCTGATTTTCATGAAAGCTTGCGTTGCTTGCGATTTGGTTGAGTAGCAAATTGAAACACGTGTTTTAAGCCCCCCTATTACATGTTCTACGTGTAACACGTATTTCAATTAGGTATTCACCCAAATTGCAAGAAACGCAAGCTTTCATGAAAATCAGCCTTTATATTGAACAATCTTTTAACTAAACTGAACTTTAGTGGGACAATTTATTTCGAAATTATAGTTTATTAGCAAGGTACTATTATGTACCTCCATTATTAATTTCAAAGTAAATAGAGAGAGCGTTAATTTCTTGATCTTCGCCTTATTAGCCAAAATTGAAGTAATTTAACAGAAATTGATTATGAACTATTGTTAAGAGAACTAGCCTGTGATTATTGAATATTTTGTATCCGTTGGCAATAGTAATCAATAGTAGGTGAAGCACAGAATGCAGTGTTGCAGCCTGTGTATATTATAAGAGGTGACACGTGCAAAATAAATATTCTGAACATTTAACCTCCCGTATTATTCAGTTTCCAATACTGAATTTTGAGCATCACATGCGTTGTTTATCATCACTAGGGAATATTAAATATCTAATAAATATACGTACTGGTATTTGAAAAATACAAGTTGATACCAGCGTGGCAACTCTGTAAATACAATGACGTTGCATTTTAGCTACTAATATCAATCTTATTAGTGTAAATCGATACGGTACAATTTCTCGTACGATGAATCTTAGCGAAAGCAGTGTGCCAGAGTAAAAAGAAAAAAGTTATGGATTTTATACCATAGCATCTTGCCATATTGTAGCATTCTTGCTTTCACACTCTGGCACTACTGCTAATCGTAAGATTCATCGTAGCATAAATGCTGTCGTCTAAAGCGGCCTTCTACTTTCACACATTAATCGTTTATGATTTATTAGGAAATATGCATTCCATTAGGACCTTCTCGGGGAAGTAACATCCTTACGTCACTATAGGAAATAGCGTCACCTTGACTACACATCGACACTGTTTTCCAAAATTTACATTCTTGCTTATCACTTATCCAGTATTTTTAATAACATGAAAAAATAACACAGGGAGTAATTACTGCGGCCTCTTACAGACATTTTCATTTTTTGTTATTCTCATTCACAAAAAGTTAAAACTGTAGAAGTTGGCGCTCCAAACATTGTTTTCATCTATGTCTTCAGTGCATTTCAATTGGGATGACTCGCTATAGTAAAGATCATCACATGAAACATTTCCTGATAAGTCAGGTTAGATTTCAACATCTCACACAATTCACGGAAATAGCTCTGGTTAGAAAAGTAAGGTTTGATTATTGTTTTGTTCTATGCGGTCCAAAATTATGCACTATCGTATGGTGCATCGTTCTTATATCAACTAAGTTTATGAAGTTCACCTTTTGATTATCATTATTTTTGCTGTTTCACCATCACTGCGATAGCTATAAAAGCTTAGATATAAACGATAATTTCAAAAGAGTCAGCGATATTTATGATAGCCTGTGCTCCTATTTATCCAACTGAACAGGAATTCTAATATATACTTCTGCAGCAAGTGGACAAATGTTGCCTCTTTGTTCCTTTGCTTTTATTGGTAAAAATCCAAATTGTAACTGGTGACTTGACGATGTACGTTTTTTACAATCTATGTTTTATAAATAATTATATGCTAAGGAAAAAAGTAATATGGTGTGAAGAGTCACTATCAAATGTCCAGTAAATAATGCTGTTTGAGAAGATAAAACATTAAACCAGGACGCTTGGTGCTGTTATTGGACTTCCCAGAATTTGCTGTGATATATTTATCATATGTGACATTTCGCTTCGTTTTCAAGATCTAGGTTTTCCAACTTAAAGCCAAAATCGTCATTTACAATATTAAATAAAATGAATATTTATTTTCTCAAACGGCGTTATTTATTGGACATTTGATATTACCTAGTGATGATAAACATCGTAGATGAAGCAAAGAAACAATGTCTAAACCTGTGAGTAACATAACATGTGAAATAATCAAATGACAATTTTCAGAATGTTACCTAGTATGATATACCACAGTTTGCAACACTGCGTTCTGTGATTTACATATGATGTTCATCATCACTAGGCAATACCAGATAGCCAATAAAAGCACGTAGTGTCACTTGAAAAAAATACTATTTTATCCCTGATTGGCAACACTAACAGCCCGATGACATCACATTTTAACTTCTAATATCTACCCAATTGATACAAGTCAACTGCTAAAAATTAGATGTTACTTTTATGCAGCTTTTTGGATTTATTGGGAAATATTCTTTCTATTCAACAACTCAACCACTGGGAGAGGGGCTATTTAGCTCAAATTTGGTGCCGGTAACAAGCCCGGGAAAATGAGGAGGGTTGACATCAGGAAGAGCATCCAGTCTTAAAAGCTGTGCCAAAACCACATTATGATGGGTCGTCTAAATGAAGCCTCGGAAAGTGCTATGGCGTACCCCGTAGGTGATGCGCAGGGGTTTTTCCTGGCTTCTGTAAGAAATGAGCGAGGGCTACGCTAGTCGAGGACGGGCTCGGTTAAAGAAGCTTGTCCACGTGAGCCTCAGAGTAGGTTCACCAAATGTTGGGACGATAAATAGAAGAGGAAGAGAGATTGCAGATTGGATGGAAAGAAGAAAGTTGGGGATCCTGTACTTTGCAAAGGCAATATGGAAGGGAAATCAGCTAGGCAAGAGAGGCGTCTGCGACGCGAAGGCAAGAGAGCTAGGAGGCGTCTTCAAGTTGCTGTATAGTGGAGCAAATTAACATAGAAGAGACGGCGTAGGGATTGTTCTTTCAAGAGATCTGAAAGATAGGAGTGTGCATAGAAGGATCGACAGAGCGATGAGTATCAGGATATGTATGGGTGAAATAATCAATATAGTGTGTGCGTATACTCTGTAATTCGGCTGCGAGGAAGATGAAACGATAGAATTCTGGGAGCATTTGGACCATAAACTTCGCAGCATGCCCACGGCGGAAAGAGTATTTGTGAGCGTGACGATTTGAATGGACATGTAGGTAGAAGCTTAGAAAACATTGAGAGGATTCACGGTGGCTGGGGTGTGGGAGATAGGAACGATGAAGGAGAAAAAGTAATAGACTTTGCAAACGGCATTCGATCTGGCGATTTGCAATAAATTTTTCCAGAAGAAGAAGGAGCATCATTTAACTTACAAGAGTAGTGGAAAAGGAAGTAAAATCCATTGCCGAGGTCATAAATGGTGAAAGCGTGGCCCCACAACACAGAGTGGTGAGTGTGGACTGGGAGTTGGCAGGTAGAAATAATAGGAGGGCGCGAAATGGAGAGCCCAAAATTAGATGGCGGAGACTGAAAGAGGAGAAACTAAGAACATTGTTCAGAGAAGAGGTTATCGAAAGAATAAATCTGCAAGAAGAGGACGTGCAGAAAAGGTGAAATGTAAACTGTAGGATCATGCTAACGGCCGCAGAGAAGACATTGAGTAGAACTTTTGGAAAGAGCCCTCTGCAGTAAAAGAGACGTGGTGGTGGAATGATGAATTGCGAGAAACTATTAAAGCGAAGAGAAAATCTAAAGCTAGGTGGGATACTTCAGGGACAGAAGAGGGCAAATGTAGCTTCAAAGCGGCTAATAAGGAAGCAAAGAGGGCAGTGGCTAGAGCAAAAGAGCAAGCCTGGGATGAACTCTATAATGAACCTGAAACACCAGGTGGAGTAAAGAAGCGATACAGGTTAGCAAAATTCAGAGACAAGGCAACAAAGGATATTATCCATATTAAGCAAAAAAGGACGACCAAGGATTAGTGTTTACCCATGAAGGTAGGATCAAAGAGAAACGGGACGAATATTTCGAAACGATACTAAATGATGAAAATCCAAGGACAGTTCTTAGCGATGGAACTCCAAAACCTGGACCAACGCCAAGAATAAGCTGGGAAGAAGTAGAAAAGGAAAATAAAGACCGGAAAAGCTACAGGTCTTGATTGCATACCAGTAGAAGCATGGAATAGTTTGGGACCAGAAGGTATATAGATATTGTATGGTATCTGATGAAAAAAAAATGTGAACAGGAAAAAATGCCGGCTCAATGAAGGGATAGTGTTATTGTACCAATTTTTAAGGAGAAGGGACATATACAGGATTGTGGAAACTATAAAGGAGTCAAACTAATGTCATATACGATGAATATTTGGGAGAAAAATATAGACGGATAATTACGAGAATAAACTACAATAGGAGAAGAACAATTTGGATTTATGCCAGCAAAAGGTACAACGAACCCAACTTTTATATTAAGAGAAACTATGGAAGAGCATCAGGAAAAGCAAACAGGATTGCATATGGTCTTTACTGATTAGGAGAAGGCCTACGACAGAGTACCACGTCAGGTAGTATGGAGATGTTTGAGGGAGAAAGGAGTGCCATAGAAGTATGTAAGGATAATCCAAGAGGAGCAATGCTCGGAAGAATATACTATGGTCTAAACTAGGCGTGGCCAGCTTCTTTCTATAGGACGGTCAATATTGATTGAATTAATATTTACGTTCTAAACGAGCTGGGAGCTTCTAAGGACGGGACCTGCAGTTTTTGGTAAAGTGATCTCCAAACTACTTCTTCAATGAACTCCTGCGGGAATTGCGCTAGTGACCACGCGCGCAGAAAGGCGACCAATTGTTACGGACCATCATCAGAAAAATGAACATACGCGTAAATAGTACCGGTACATCAACAGAAAGTGTGCGGTCGAAATCAATAGCTAAAATGATAATACACAATTTAATATAGTTTTTACCTTGCTGCAGACCGCACAAAACAACTTGACGGGCCGGATGCGGGCTAGCTGTTGGCCATGCCTGGAATAGAGAATGGCATCGTAAAATAATGGCTTCCCCCTCCGTTAATGTAATGACAACTTTTGCAGTAAGCAAATCTAGGCTCGGAAATATTATGTAAAGATGTTATTTTCTTCATATTGTTGTAAAGCATCCATTTCTTAAAAAGTATACCACATTTTAACAAAAAATAACAAGCCAACCTAATATAATTTCAGTTTTTCGTTGCTTAAGACTGAAAATTAATTCTAGCAAGTGGAAAACTTAATAAGTAAAAAAGAGATTGTTTCAGCTTACACGTGACCCTTTCTAATCTAAGGTGATAGGTCAAGATTAAAAGCACGTCAGCTTTCGCTTGATATAAACTTCAACTGGTGGACGCAAACAAGGCACACGAATCTTCCTGATAGCAAAATTATCGCAATATGAAAATATGTCCTTATTTTCTTCTGATATTCAAACATAATGCAATATAACATAGTTTTGTTTGTTAAATCTCTCTCTTTATAATAAATAGTAAGGTTTCTGTTCATCTATGAGAGTAAGAACAGTATTTCTTTTCATTATTTAACACATTTTTCATGTTATTTTTTATTTTTGAAAAGACACTTAGGATGAAGGCCATTGACATGAGGTGTAGAGCGATACTTAACTATGATGTACTTAACGTATCTTCTAATGCGTCATCAAGGGAAAGAAAAAAAGCACTTTACGCACACAATTAAGCCATTTCCCAACGTTATATATATTTTCACCTTATCCCATAAATGGATGACTAGAAATGACCAGTGCCTACGCAGTCGTGACGTACAAGATCTTAACAGATGGCCATGGTTTACGTAATATTATAGATGATAATTATTGAGACGTAATAATTGGCAAAAAAAGATAATGTGGAAAATTTACCACTATAAACATAATTTCCACCAAAAATGCTATTGCGTATTAGTAGACTTGAACATATTATTATTATTATCATCTACAAGAGAAGTAGAAGCTAATCAACGTTTGTAGAATTAAATATAGGTTATGCCACACGTGACGTCATTGGCTTAACCAAGTATATTAGAATTAAATGATAGACCAAAATTGAAGAAACCTGAATCCGAGCATAACAACATTAGTTGCCATTTTGGTATGCACAGCCAAAACTTAAAAGAGTTGGAAATACTTAAAATAAAAGTGATCAGCTGGTAAAACCAAGGTTTTACTCTTTTTTATTGGTAAACTTTATTTTTATATGTGTCAGTCTACTAACTTTGGACTTCGGCCCGTCACGATTCGCCTTTAGTTGTTAAAATCCACACCCATGACCCTGCCGGGACCCGAACTTCCGGGGGAACCTTCGAGCCGATGGCCTACCGCCGCAGACCGCTCGGCCACCCGGCCGGTTCTTTTTTTCTTGTTGTTTAATTAACCAAATTATCATATCAATATGTAAAATTGAGAATAAATAACACACTCCTAAACTCTGGCTGTGCACACAAAGATGGGAGCTTGAATTCGGTACTACGGTTGCCAAGTGTCCCTATTACACGGGATTTTCCGTATTTTGAGGTAAGAAATGAGGTCCCGTTTTAACAGCATACGGGCGACTTTTCGCTTCTGCCGTGCTTACAGTGCACTCATTCTGTGAAATTTGTCTTCCTTAACTGCGTTAGATGCTTTTATTACATTACTGAATAATATTTTGCCTCAAGTGATGCTAATACAAACTTTTAAGAAACTAGGGGCTTTACATATGAAAGGTAATCCTGGATGTAAATGCGGTAGACAGATCTACTTCTAGCGACCCGAAATTGAAGCCAATACAAACCATGAGTATCTGGCAGATGTAATTGATTAAAAAAACAACTGAATATCACGTTCCATAAATACTATATTTTAAAATATTCCAATCTTTCTTCTCTCTTCCTTAGCTAGATCTTCCTCCATTCTTTGCTTCCACACGCCCAGGCATAAGCCAACCAATAAGACGCAAATTAATCCCAATCATCCAGGCAAGATTAATCGAAAACCTACGTCAAGTTGACCAAGCTTAATTGTATTAAGCCAGTCGATCCGTCTCCCGTATTTACGTCCATAAATGGTAATAATTAATTTTCTTGTTTTGAAGAAATCATGAATGCTTTGCAACTCTCTTGAGATTTATTAAGCTTTTAATTTGGTTGAATTTAAAACGAATTTTCTTCCCAAAAGAAAAACTACGATGTGAGCTCTAAGTGGGTTATTGTCAACTCTAAACTTAATTTAGATGCTTGATATCATATGTCGTGAACATTTCTGGTCCAAACGCATTTGTTTAGACAGTTATTACAATTCTTAAAAACGAATGGAAAGATGGCAGGAATAAATCAGCAATTCTGATAAAATCAGAAATTCAGATTTCACTTAATTTTGTTCATAGTTGTTAGAAATCTCATGACTTGATAAGGGACATGGGAAACGTAGCATTACTCGGAAATGCTAAAAGTGAAGTAAAATATTGGCTGTGTCTAGAGCAACGACGGTTTTCCGTCGTTGCTTTAAGTTTTTAACATCGAGGGTTAATTTACTATAGCAACGACGGGACGGAACGGCACAATACTTTGCTGCGTAAACAGAATTTTTGAGTAAACAGTACTTTTGCGTATACCCACCGCCAACAGGGGGCTGCGCTCCCCCGCAGGTAAAGCCGCGCAGCTCCCTTCGGACGCACCCTTCCCACCCACCCTTGCACATCTCGCTACCAGTCGGTGTGCATCCTGCCCTGGTGGGTTTATATACATCCTAGTTTTAGTGGCCTCTTTTAAAATTGTAAATCACAACTTTTATTAAATTTGATTTTGTGTATTTACATAAAAAACGAAAAAACTTTAATTTTCTTTAAAAAAAAAATATGTAAAAAGGTCAACGCCAGGGTTTGAACACGGGACGTTTGGATCAGCTTCCTGACGTCTTGTCCAAAACACCAAATTGCAGCTGCCAGGCTGAGCGCTTCTCGCTGTTACTTATAGTTCATGTTACGCGAGAGAGGAGATTTCCGTCGTTGCTCTAGTAAATTAACCTTCTATGTTAAAAGCTTAAAGCATCGACGGTTTTCCGTCGTTACTCTAGACACAACCTAAAATATTATGGGTTTTAATGTTAATATCATCATATTCAGCCTTTTTCTATCCACTGCTGGATGAAGGCCTCCCCCTTTTCTTTACACATATATCGGTCTGCTGATATCCTCATCC
Source organism: Lepisma saccharinum (assembly GCA_022664845.1). Classification (NCBI taxonomy): domain Eukaryota; kingdom Metazoa; phylum Arthropoda; class Insecta; order Zygentoma; family Lepismatidae; genus Lepisma; species Lepisma saccharinum. Next base: position 64,140 of record JAGDQP010002392.1, read on the forward strand.
ATGTAGCTCCTGAAAAACGCTTGATTTCATCTACCCATCTTACATATATATATTCTGAGTGTTTCCTTGAGTTCCTTCTTCACGAATTTCATGAATGAATTTTTCTTGGTGTTGTGAGAATTGCATAACCATCAGGATGATATTTCTTTGAGTTCATTGTCATGACCTACTAGACCGTATTGACATACTAGAAACCTGCCAACCTTAGTCGGTACGTTCGGATTCAGGTTTTCCAATTTTTGCCTATCATAAAATTCTAATATACTTGGTTAAATCAACGACGTTACGTCTGACACAACCTATACTTGCAAGGGAACTCTGCAACTTTCCCACCTAGAATCGCCCCCAAATTTTCACCAAGCATGCGATGTAGCACAGATAGAACACATACGGAAGCTTTTGTTTCGCAAATTGTCGGAACATACATTCAGAACCACATGTGTGTCTATATCTAGGGTAAAGATACGAAAAGCGCCGGAATACATGCAAACCAATCGTCACTCACGCAATGCAGGTTGCACAGCATAGAAAACCTCGTACATTCGAGACCTTATAGAAGGTACCTTCTGGGTATATAACGAGGCGCGTGTTGCTACGCGGACCATCCCTGCTTCTCCTTGATTCATGATCCGGGCAGACCGACAGCAGCTTGCCAACACAAGCGTTGTCTCATTATGTTGATCTGCAATGAGAGTAATTCCACAAAAAAACACACGATACTGTCAACCAGTTCTTGTGTATTTCTTCCTGTAGCACCGAATATGCATGATAGAAGATTTATTATCAAACTCCACAATCTTATTTACATTCAGCTCATCTCACCTAAATACTATCCTTTTTTTAATTTTTTATTTATAGCCTTTAGGCATCTAAGGCTCAACCCGGGATAGAGGAGGGGAAAGGATTCGGGAAGGTGTCGACCAGGGCCTGTGTTGGATGTCCCATCCCGGCACTTGCCTGTATGACTGAGGTAAAACTTGAAAAACCTTAGCCAGGATGGTCGACCTCTGGGATCGAACCCAGGACCTCCCAAATGCTACACCGACGCTCTACCACTGAGCTGCTAAATACTATCCTATGTTGCTTCACGTGTGGGAGGCAGTTGTCTACTTGTTGTTTTAAGAGCACAAGATTTCTTTCAATAATGTGTTGGACATCAATTTCAACATTCGGTCTGAATGTGACAATATTTTGTGTGAGTGCGACGCCGTTATAGTATGTTGCTGGTGCTATGTGCATCTCTGCTTCACTCACGCAGTTTTGGATTTTCACTACCCTCGAATTGACTTATATCAGTGCATATATACACCTACTTCTTTGCCTGGACAATACCCTTGGTAGGCCACGTATGTTTGTAATTCCCATTTCACCTGCTTACTGCTTCTGTACATGACTTTAGCCCATTATGACCTTTTCCATGTCCACTTCCATCTCTGTCACGTTGTATACTGTTTGCGGGTGCGCATTCCCGGCCTCAGTGATGTCCGGGTTGCATGCATTCCAACGTTTTTTTGTTTTGTTTTTTGTCTCTTTACGCCAGATATCGAGACACATATGTGGCTCTGAATGTACGTTAGGACAATTTGCGAAACAAAAGCTTCCGTCTCTGTTCTATCTGTGCTACATCGCATGCTTGGTGCAAATTTGGGGGCGATTCGAGGTGGGAAAGTTGCAGCGTTTCCTTGTTACTTCTATAAACATTGAAAGCTAATGACGCGTCATCACCACAGAACAATAAGAAGTGTTCTATCACGCAGTCACTCACTAGATTTTGAGAGCTCGTGTCAGAGCTGCCCTCTGATATTTCTAAACGGACTGCCTGAAGTGACATAGTCGACAAAGACTATTATTGGCTTGAAAAATCGAACCTGATCCTTTCTTACGTTAAAAGTAAAACATCTATGGGGCATTGATTGAAATAATTTATAAAATATGTTATGACAAAGATTTTTCTTTATTTTGAAAAATACCATAACACATATAGTAATATTCATATAAGATTCAATATAATAACGAATAACGTCATGGATACGACTATTTAGTTGCTTCCACATTAAAACTGTAACGAACGAACCAATTGAAACCGTGTTTTATTGCGTGTTCTACGCTTAAGGGCTCATTTTCAAGCCCGCTTGCGTTGCTTGCTTTTATAAATACTATATATATAAGCTCCTGCGTAGCCTAGTCAGTAGCGCGCTCGACTTCAGTGCGAGTGGTTCCGGGTTCGATTCCGGTCCCGGGGGCTCAAAAAATTCGGTGTTGACCCAGCATCGTGAGGACAATTGGGGACCTGCTGTGAATAAAAGACAGTGGCGATCACAGTGAGAGCTTCGGCTCTCCTATCCCAATCCGTCTGGTCAGCGTGGGAGCAGTAGACCAACTCCTCCCTTCGGGGAGAGGCCTCATCCACTAGTAGATTGAATATGGCTGTGATTTATTATATATATAAGGTATTTTTCTTTTAAATAATCAGCTCTCCGGAGGTCGAACCCGGGCTACCCGAGTAGCTATCTGATACCTTAACTATTATTCCAAGCTAGCAACGCATTTTTACCACACGGACACGAGTAAAAACTGATGACGACTTCCGGTGTAAAGTTCCTGTACCAATTAATTCCTTAAATGTTTGCTCTAGTGTCTATTCTACGGTGCTCGTGCTTCAATCCTTATTGGCTTAATGTCGTGTGGTGTCACTTGGAAGATACTGTAGATTCTAAGCAACTTGGCATAGGCGCAATTCTTTGTTATGTAAGGCATGCACTGAAGAGTTGTACGATTTTCATGTTCCTAAATTCCTTAACAAATTTACATTGTTTCAGTTTTCTGAGCAACAAGTACAGTTTAAGACATGGGGATTAAAATAATAAATACGGCGGAAGTCGAAGAGCGTCTGGCGCTAGGAATCTTAAAGAGGAAAATGTAAAGATACATGAACGCACCTAACCTTACCTAACCTCCACTTTCCCATGGTCACTAATTTAAGATAATGTACGAAAAATGCAAAAAGGCAATTATTAATAATAAATACGAGAATATGAAAATATATTTCGAAGAAAAAAAGGTATTGACCCAAGAGGGGCTTGAACCCGAAACCTTTCACTCAAGAAGCGAACGTCTTGACCATTCGGCCACGAAGCCGAGTTAAGAAGTCTCAGGGTAGCGTCAGAGTCTGTCAGTATGACGTCGTAGGTGACGACGACTTCCGTCGTGTTTACTAGCTTAATCCTCACTACAGTTTAAGGTGCTGTAGTAAATTATTTTCCCTCCAAACTGGCATCTTTGGATTTTCCATCACCTTAAATCGCTAGGATCGAGCCATCTACAGATATTCACTCGAAATTCTTAGTTTACATACATAATACAGATATTAATCGTTCTATGTTAAAAAATCTTCTAACTGACATCAGCGCTAACTTTTCTGTGAATCGGCGCCCCTGGTGTACACGAAGTAAGTAAAGTGCTGATAATAAAGGGTAGAAGTGCATAAGTGTACAAAATTCTCCTTCAGAAAGAGATGGCAAATTCCTTACACTGTATGTATACATTTTTACAGTTTCTCTGCACAATGCCATAACAATTTTAGAAAACATGTGTATAAGTTATTTTCAGGAAATGTTGTTGTTGTTATTATTATTATTATTATTATTATTATTATTAT
>JAGDQP010002392.1:67897-105431 GCA_022664845.1 Lepisma saccharinum
TTATTATTATTATTATTATTATTATTATTATTATTATTATTATTATTATTATTATTATTATTATTATTATTATTATTATTATTATTATTATTATTATTATTATTATTATTATTATTATTATTATTATTATTATTATTATTATTATTATTATTATTATTTCCATTCTGTCTGTGGTGTTCCCGTTTCTTTCATGTTCCAAGCATGTGATTATTTATTAGTGGTTAATTCAGCACTGTCGTAATGCGTAATATTGCATGTGATATGGAAACCGCAACCTGTATTTTTTAGATAACTACGTATATTTTTTTCTTGTCCTGTAAAAAGCAGGAAACAAACGTCATCTTGATAACCTCTCTGACATCGATCAAAACAAACTGAATCACACAGCTACCTGACAAAAGAGTAAACAACACGATCGAGTCAAAAACTGCGCAGAGATAAACGCAAATAAACCTTCACCGCAGGATATTTGTACCTTTTTCATGTGATTGTTTTCTGCGTCTAGAATATTAAAAAGAAGTCTGTACTTGAAGGAACAATGTCTGACTGGCTTTCCTTTTTGTCTGATTGCCAATGAACTCGGCAGTCACTTAGAGTATCTGTAACCACATAAGTTTAGTAACCCTACCTGTTGACTAGCATCTAATGCCAGTGGCATGACAGTTGTTAACTTTGAGAGAGAAAAAAGGATACTATTGAGTAATCCTACTGTGACAAAAGTAGCCAATAAAAGAAGGTGTTTTCTTATTTCCTTTGTCAACAAATATGCTGATGATATCTGATCTTCGTTGGTGACCATTTTAATACAATGTTTGTTCATACATTACCTTCATTCAGTTAGTTTACTCTCATTATTCGAATGAAGAGTGATATGTTTCACAGCGTAAAGGTAGTTCGGTATGTCCACGTTCACCTTGCTCCTTTCAACAGCCATTCTTTGACACTGGCGCTATATGTATGTTAATCATGAGAGGGGGGATGGTGGAATGCATTTCAAACATAGTCTGTACACTTTATGTGATCAATCTTCAGGTCGAAATAGCAATACGATGGAGTCAAGATATATTACAAATATAAACATCCAGGGACCGGGACTTTATGTCCTATAAAAGTATAATATATGTATGTAAATATGTCACAAAAGATTAAAAATATGTTATAAAAATTGAAAAATATGTCAGAAAAATGCGAAAAAAAAATTACATTGAATCCCAAATATATGCAAAGCAGAAACGTATTTTTTATTTTAAATTTACAATTCAATTCTAGGTTTTCCACGCAATATCAACAAAGTTTGGATGGTTAAATGAAATCAAAAATCTCTTTAATGGAGAATGTGTGGAGAAACATTGGAAAAATCATGGCGTTTATTACACAATTATCCTCAGTAGGAGAGGAACCGAAGGTCGTTTTGGTGACATTGGTGACAATTGTCGAAAGACAGACTGAAAACAATTTTAATCGAAAGTTTGCATCGAAATATGTTTTTGAAAAAAAGTTATCCAAAAGTACCCTCTGGCAACTCCCGTTATGACGCAATCAAAATGGCCGCCAAAGGTTCTCATATGAATTTTTTTTCTTCGCCCTCAACAGAATTCAGTGCACTCAAATGTCCACATAATACATGATATCTGATTAGAAAACTCCATGGAATCTACTGGCACTAATTTTGTTACATTTACAAGCATATTGTGGGATATATTCAGAGAAAAATTCAAAATGGCGGCTTGGAAATAGATGATTCTGAAGATTTACGTGCCAATATAGAAGAAACAAATAAATATTCGAGAAAAATGTTTTAAATAAAAGTTGAAGAAAGTTATGTTGTCAATAAATTACCGAAAATTCCATCCTTTTATCTCCATTGGTTGTGTTTCTAGAAACAGTAAACTGAGTGTAGTAAAGCGTCTGCTGCGCGGACTGCTAGAATCTGTTTGTGGCCTGACACCTGAATGAATATTAATAGTAACATACCTGGTTGCGCTCAATCTTCTATAGCAGACCCGTTTTAGATACTGCTACATAGTTATTATAGTTAACCCGTTTGTATTTAGTATTAAAATTACTGCGTATTAATACATGAAAACTTTCTTTGTGCTACGGTTTTCTGTGTCTATATGAGAGATTTTAGTTGTGAGGATTCTGATTGGTTGAAGTCCCTTAGTCACGTTCCAAATTAACTATTTATTTTTGTTATTTTTCTTACTATGGAATATTTGTGGTTAATTTGAATAATACAATGATTCAATCTCTTAATTTATGGATTAAGGAATTTCAAGTTGTGTTTGGCTCTTTGAACCATTTTAAGAAAAATTGTTTAGCGAAATAGTTCCAAAACGTTTCGTCTTTTTCTTTCTATTTATGCATCGCCATTCAAATGTTTTCTTTCTTTTCTTTTTGTTATAGCTTTGCTATAGAAATGTTCAATTACATTGCATTTTATGTTTGATGTGTGTAGCAGCGCGAATTTTAAGTTTTCGTCGGGAATTTTAGGAATAGTTTAATTAGATCGATATATCTGTAATGCCGAACTCTTATTAGCATGAAGACTTCCTGTAGAAGTGGTACGGATGAAAAGAAGACGATTAATTCCCGATAAACTGGTATTTTTGGAAAAAAGGTAAAAAGTGATTGGACTTCTGGAAACTAATATCCCGAAGTAACTTGAAGATGAATTTAAATGAAACGTTTTCTACTGGCATCGATGAAAAGTGTTTTCGTTTTAGATTTCAAGAAAACAAATATTCAAGTTTAACTCCAGTTAGTAGAGAGTTTCCCCCTTCTAACCTTTTCAGTTTCGTGTTGTTTTGAAAAGTTTTAATATGAGGTGTTTTTTGGATTACTTTTCTTTAAATCTAAATTTTCACTCTTTTCATCGTTGGTTTAAACGAAGTCGTGAAATGATGTTTAATCACCGAAGGTTCCGGTACTGGTTTATAAAACGTAAGAAGGTTAGATCATCTTTTAGATATCTATCTTATTTCTTTCCTTAAAATATATGTATAATATGGAAATGGATTTTAAAGTCGAATATTTGGAATGTTAATTCAAAAACAAGAAATAGAGAAAAATTCTAATTAAAGATCGTATTATTTTAATTTAACTAAAATGAAGAATTATAGAAATTTAAATGATATTAACGTGATGTTTGTTCCAATAGTTTGTTTAACTAATTTAAAATGCTAATTGATTATATATGATTTTGAATATATCCAAAGCATTGCTTTAGGCAAAATAATAATAATGTAATTATTACTTCAGTTTAGCAACTTTTGTATTATAAATAGAGATTCGAGACTAATTAATAAATATGTAAATTTTTACTATTGAAATAACTGAATACGTATTAGTGTTGGAATATGAAATAAACATATTGAATTAATTCAAAGTCTATGATCAGAATTTTATATTTTTACACATACGACGGAAAGAAAGAATAAGTGAAGATACATTACCTTTTTCTGTAATTATTAACTTTATGATGTGTGATGTCGGAAGTATCATTGGAAGATACAATTTTGTTGACAAATAGGTGAACCTTAATGTATTGTTGAAATATATTTAATTAGCTAAGTTTTGGGAATTCGATGCACTGTTCCTATTCTATATGATAAGAATATTGGAAGATATTTCTTTAGTAGATTAGAGGTAATATTCAATTATGCTTTGGAAAACAATGAATTGCTATAATGTCAGATTGTTATGGGACTATGTTGACATTGTTTAAATATATGATTGGAATTCAGAGAAAACCTACTGATGGATTTAGCAATAAAGTACACATTCAATTGAAAGATTAATATTTCTATTCAATGCTGCTTAAATCATTTCTAAAGCAGAACCGTTGGCTGAACACAGTTTAATGTGTACAAGATTCTGGCAGAAAGTTAAAACGCAAACTGGTCGTGAGACTAGGTTAGCTCTATTTAGTACCCACTATACAATTCTTTCTATCGGCCTACTTCAGAAAATTATAAACACAAAAAAATATATTAATTAGCTATGTCAAAAGCTTGAATTTTTAAGTTGTAAAAAGAATTTGATAAGTTCAAAATAAAATTTTGTTAATTTCAAAATATAAATATTTTTTTAAAACGATTATTAATTAAGCGATTTTGAGTAGCTTAAAGGAATGATAGATTAAGGCATGGTTTAATTTAAGGCTAATTGATGTTTTTCTTTCAGTGATTTTTCTTTTTGGTATAGTATAATTACTTGGAGTAAGATCCGAAGTTTACCGTACTTCACCTTGGAAAGTATTTATACTAAGGGAGTTGTCTCATATTAGGTTGGACTTGATGCGATTAGTTTGTCGTTTGGAGAAGGAGAACTAATATTAAATAAGCTTCGATAATATGTTATATTAATAGAGAAGATTTCTGCAAATGGTGTTTAATTATTTAACGCGTTTATATAATATGAGAGAGAACTAGAACGTTCTGTATAGTTGAACGGAGAAGTTAGTTAAATTAATAAATGAACTAATAATATATGATGAGTGGAATGGTGGTTCATAGTTGGTTCTCTGATGAGATATAAAGTATTATGTGGTTAGTGTAAATAACTACAAAGTTGAAGTCAGTCCGACTGTTTACCTTATTCGTGTTTTACAAGAACCAAGGTTCGATTGCCGAAATTAAGTGCAAATTAAATATATTGGCGGCTGGAAATAAAAAGTTCCAAAAGTCAGATAACTATCCGAGAAAATATCTCTCAGCTTATATCCTTGAAAGGGTGCACGCAATGAAACCCCCATATATAATAGGGTGGTTTGAGAAAACTAATCTTTGTTTTTTCGGGAGACTATAGTGCGGAAAAGTGGCTCATGGTGCTAAGAAGAAAAATGAAAAAAAAAAAGAGAGGAAAGTTAAAGTCGGGTAATATCTTCCGATCGCGCCTCGTTTTTTTTTTTTTAATATTAAACATGCTTTGATCGAAATGTTATGGATTTGGATATAAATTACATGAACGATATAACAACAAAAAAAATATCAATGAAATTTTTATATAATTCTTTACCGGTCGGGCTTTGTGAGCAAAAAATTCACTTTTTACTAATAAAATGTGAATTCTCATGATATTTTATCAAGCATCAATTGTTGTCATGCAATTGCTTCTTTACAAAGTATATATATTTCTTCATATGTAAATTAGAAGCTGAAGGCCGACTAATTGTGTACTTTGATGTTCTCATTCTTCGCGTTGCACCCACACCCTTCCCAACCAACCAGCCACATAAGGTATTTTCCAGAACTTAACAGCAGATGTTCACAGCTATTTACAAGTTAGGATATGCTGTTCTAAATCTTTCAATATAGTACCTGTAACTTTGAATTTTGATTTATGAGAGAACTGAGGCATTGTTGATCTTGGCAATAGAGAGGTTCTGACATGTCCATCTCTGGACTGAGCTCCGCAGACTTTGCTTGAAGCTTCTGACTCAGGCAGTTAAATAATGTGTCAAATTTGTGTTAGTTCTGACACCAATTTGACATATTGTTTAACTGCCTGAGTGTGGCAAAGAAAACCTTTTATATCCTAATTTGGCACTGTTCTAGATTGAATTTGTGATTTTATGTCATCATCAGTGATTTTCTCTAATATATGTTGAGAAGTTGTCTTACAAATGTCCCAATGAATTTTCCTCAGCATATTCTGTTACAGCGATGTTAATTGTAGGAGTTAAGAAGGTTCTAATTGATTTACACTAAAAACTGACTGTCTGGCTTTTACATTTGCCAATAAACGAACTCTGATATATTTCCTTTTCTCTAATAACCAGAAGAAAATTTTCAGAATGTTTCAGAAATGCATTGGGTTCAATTATAGGCTCTGTTACTTCGAATTCGAATTTGAAGATACCTGGCCTTTAGGTATCTAAGGTTTAGACCGGGATAAGGGAGGGGAAAAGATGTGGGAAGGAATCGGCCAGGGCCTAATGTAAAGGTATCATCCAAGCATTTCCATGGTGTGACTAAGGAAGAACTCTGGAAATGTCTAAGTCAGGATTTGAGGCTGGACCTCCCGAATTCTAAGTCAACGCTCTTCCACTGAGCTACGGCCGCTCGATTCTATTACTTGGAGTAAGTTTTCAGGCAAGTACCATCAACTTTAAACTGCTTCAAACACATTTTTAAGATCGTCTGTAAAATACTTACTTCCCTCGAAACCACGTAGCTATCTGGTTGCTTTTATCTTGGAGTCCTATAGATGTTTACCTGATTTTGAATTAAACTAAACAAGCAGGTATTTTGCAGACGGCCCTAACCATGTCTTTGAAGCAATTGGAAGCTTACGGTACTTGGCTGATAGCTTACTTTAACCCCCGTAATTGAACCCAATTCATTTTTTCCTCATTCTGAAAAGTTTCTTCTTGCTTTGATATGAGATGAAAGGAAACACATAAGAGAGTTCGTGCATAGGCGAACTTAAAAGCTAGACAGTCAGTTTTTAGTGTAAATCAATTAACCTTAACCTTAATCAATTAGCCTCAACAATTAACCTTAATCAATTAGGAGTTAACCTTCTTAACTCCTACAATTAACTTCGCTGTAACAGAATATGGTGAAGAAAATTCATCGGGACACTTGTGAGATAACTTCTCCACAGATATTATAGAAAATCACTGATGATGACATAAAATCACAAATTCAATCTGGAACAGTGCCAAATTAATATATAAAATGTTTTCTTTGCCACACTCAGGAAGTTAAACAATGTGTCAAATTGGTGTCAGAACTAACACAAATTTGACACATTTTTTAACTGCCTGAGTCAGAAGCTTCACGCAAAGTCTGCGAAACTCAGTCTAGAGATGGACATGTCAGAACCTCTCTATTGCCAAGATCAACAATGCCTCAGTTCTATCATAAATCAAAATTTAAAGTTACAAATACTATATTGAAAGATTTAGAACAGCATATCTTAACTTGCAAATAGCTGTGAAGATCTGCTGTTAAGTTCTGCAAAACACCTTATGTGGCTGCTTGGTTGGGAAGGATGTGGGTGGAACGCAAAGAATGAGAACATCAGAGTACACAATTAGTCGACCTTCAGCTTCTAATTTACATGTGAAGAAATATATATACTTTGTAAAGAAGCAATTGCATGACAACAATTGACACGCTTGATAAAATATCATGAGAATTCACATTTTATTAGTAAAAAGTGAATATTTTGCTCACAAAGCCCGACCGGTAGACAATTATATAAAAATTTCATTGATACTTTTTTTTTGTTATGTCGTTCATGTAATTTACATCCACATCTATAGCATGTTTAACATTAAAAAAAAAATTACGAAAATTGACCAATTTTCACAATTTTCCTATATATCAAAGACGAGGCGCGATCGGAAGATTTTTACTCATCTTTTTTTTTTTTTTCATTTTTCTTCTTAACACCATGGGGCACTTTGCCGCACTATAACCTCCCCGGAAAGAAAGATTATTTTTTTCCGAACCACCACTGTATATATCCATTTTTGCGATGGTATTTTTAAATCTTTCTCTGAATATCTCCCGCAAATGCTTGTAAATGTAACAAAATTGGTGCCAGTAGATTCTATGGAGTTTTCTAATCAGATTTCATGTGCTGTGTGGATGTACCTGCACAGTGGTCATGGACATTTTCAGTTTCAAGTCTCTCACAATAAGTGAATAATAAAGATCCGGATAAATGTTAAATAATTATTTGTATGTAGGAAAATTACGAAATTATAGATAAATATGTGATTTTACCTGAAAAGGGAAGAAATATGTTGTAAAAACAAAACAAAACAAAAAAAATCGTAAAATATGTCAAATTATGTCCTATCAAATTTGCTAATTTCAGTTTAGTTTCAACAGATACGTCAAAATCGCACTCGGAAATTCGATCCCATAATATGTAAAAAGTATGTTATAACATAAAGTCCCAGGCCCTGAACATAACATAAGAAACTCACAAATAATACCGCACGTGTCCCTTTCCATTGCAACATTATTTAAATCAAGTATACAACGTTATTATACAGCGTAGTTAAGTCAGCTCGCTTATCTTGTATTTTCTCCCGTGAAATAATAAGAGACATGCTTTAACTAAATTCTGGAAAGAATAGGTGCAGGTTACATGTGAATTTTTGCATGGTATCTCCACAGTTAAAGCCATTAGCCTTTAACTAATTCCACATAAAATATAACCATGAGAATATTAACATTAATTAACATTAAAAATAAATACACCCCTTTTCTTTTTTTAAAAAAAAAATCTGTACTAAATTGATATGACAACTTTTCTATTTTAAAAGATCAAGTTGAATTCGAAATGGCGCAATTTAAGGCTACCATGCTGCTGATAGGGCATATCAGATTCCATATCCTTGTCTTCCATATCTTAAGCTCAGCTGTTTTCAAATCTGCTTTTATTGACTGTGGGCAGGTTGAGCGTACTCGTTATTGGCACTTTTAGTCATTGACGTAAGAATATAATAGGACTAGTAACAAGCAATTCACTCAATGTTATAAAAATGGGACGGCTGAGAGTGCAGTTTGTCATTCCAACATGGCGGATCGTGCATACTTCCTGGAAAGGAAGCAGACGATATTGTGAATGTGCAAATAAATTTTAATTATCTAAATTTGTCCTTAACTACTAATTATTATAAAATAAGTGTTATTGCAGTACACTTCCTTCTCAAGAGCAGTGATCATTCAAATCTTGAAACCTGATAATATTTCACTATTATTATTATTGAAGAAAAAACTTAAATATTGCTTACATGTTTATCCTCACACGTACCTCTTGGTCGGCTTCATCAGACGCAACCTTCACATACCTTAAATTATTTCACATCAATTTAAAATTTGTAATTAAAAGTGCCTCAATTAACATTACTTCTTATGGCTAGTTGCAATGTTTTGGTCAATTCAACATGGCGGCAAGGCGCACTTCCGGCCCATACATTTTGGCTTATTACTAGTCCTATTATATTCTTACGCCCATGCTTTTAGTCCATTGTCGTTTTGAAACTTGAAGTGCAGGTCTATTACTGTTTTACTTTTCTGTTCGTTGCTAACTGTAAACTCTAAGATCTTTCCCGAAGTCAATTTTAGAATGATGCAAAAAAAATGCAGAACATGTGGTATATCAGTTTAAAGGCCCACATCGCTAGTAGCAATGTCTGTTGGACACACTGCAGAATATGGTTGGCTCATTGTTGGGTGGCCGTTAGTAGTACTGACTACAAAACCGAACGTTGGGTCAACTGTTATTTCAGTTGCCAAAATTAGTAATAGTTGCCAACCAAAACCGTCTTTTGGGTTGTCGATGTGAGCCCAACAAGTGAATTTAGGTGAATTTCAAATAATTTTGCTTTAAATTTATCATAACGAACTAATTTTACGAAACTTACACCTTTAACACTCCAAACGAACACCTGAAAGTAGTTTTTTTACGAAACTTACAGTACTTAGTAAAGTAATACCATTTCAAAAGCACGCTTTCTCAGATTTCCCCGTGTCTCAGGGATTGTGGTCTGATGAGGCGTAGGCCAGCGACTCCAAAGTTCTGGATTCGAAATCCTGCCCTAGGCATGAATATTTGTGTGTGCTTTTAACTCGAAACAGAGCAAATATAGGAATATCAATTGAAATCAGTAAATTAAAAAAAAGTACCGCGTTGGACTACTTACAGGACAATACCCGGGTTCGAATCCACTCAGGTCTGACTTTTTCTTATATTATTTTCATAAGAACATTATTTTTACTTGTTAGTGCTTAAGAATAAATGTTCTCTTTTGTTTGATTTCGCATTTCAACATTTTTTAATGGAAACTGAATTTCGAGTTTGGTTGGGACAATGTTGGGGATGCGTCGACTGCAGAAGGAAGGTCGAGCGGACCAGCATACGATTCCCCAAGAATGCTGTCCAACCGTAGCCCAACCGTAGCCCAACCGTAGCCCAACCGCCTGCCAACGACCAGTCGTCGTTGGTCGAACATATTGCTGTTGCTATAATACATTGCTATATTCGTTGTGTCTTCATGTGCTTTTGTGGGTAAGATCATGAATGTTCAAAATATATTTGTACAAAACGATACTGATATGTTTCTTTAAATTATTCCACAACGGCTTCTAGACCAAATGGTTATTCGAATAAATTATTTTCCGTCTTTTTGTTTGTTGAAGTGACTGAAGTTATATAGAACTTTGAAAATTACCTTGGTGGTTACCTTGAATATGACCTATTTATAGGTCTAGAATATGCATGGAAGCATTCAATATTCTTACGGACTGGGATCAATACTCTCTATCTTCCGAAAAGTCTGTAATAATAGGGTAAAGGCGGCAAATGGCGAAAATGTTAATAACCACATTGTAGAGTGGAGTGTAAAGTTTATTTTAACTATCTTGTTGTATAAAGTTGGCGAAATATTTTTTTATGCAATCTTGTTAGAACCTTAGGTGTTCGCCATTCAACTTCCTTCCCCTAAGTGCATAAAATAGTTACGAATATTAAAAAGACGTGGTCCTTCTTTTGTTTCGAGATAAGGGCAAGTCTTTCTATTGTGTCTTAAGTAAAATTACTCTTAGGTATAATGCTGTCAATAAAAAGCATTAATCTTTTGACGTTCTTTTGTGTTTCTCTATTTTAATATCTTCAAGAAAGAACAAAGGAAGTGTAGGTGGAAGATGACAAGTGAATCACCTCCTTCAAAGACGTGTTCTAAGCAATATTTACAGCATGTAACAAGAATATGAAAAACATTTGCTGATAATTTTTGCTTATTAGGTGATATCCTTGAACAAAGACACTTAAAGACATCGTTGTACTTTGCCTCTTTCTATATTTATTGTTATGTACACATTGTGAGTGAGTGAGTGAGAGCGATGAAACATTTCACATGACTCTCTTGTAATGTATCCACAAGAAATCCACGAGGATGGCTGATCTCATCATATAAGAGAGTTATTAACCAACCAGTCAGTCATACAGGTTTAGCTGGATATTGAACTTGAAATATGAAGTAAACTTAGTCACTCTTGAGTATGCTAATTCAACAAATTTAACAGAATTATGAATCGCATTAACACATCTCAGTATTTCTTTTCTGATATGGTTTTCCTCCACAGTTTTCTTTGAGATAGTTTTTTTTTTTTTTCAAATTTTTTTGGCCGTGTGGAACACTTTTCGACAGAACACTCAAAGTCGCAATAAACAATAATTATATTTTTGTAAATTTTTAAAACAAATGTTGCAATATTAGTGTAAATAGGGTCATTTGAGGTATTCCCGACAGTTGGGGAATTCCGCCACTTCTAAGCTTGCATCATTGCAGATTACACAATAGTCAGCTCGTGATATAAACAATACTCGAGGAAGAGACTTGTAGCGTGCTTAATATCAGCGTTGATTTAAGTAAAGTAACACAACGTGACTAAAATGACCCATTACTAGCACATAAACGTTGAAAATATGTGGATTAAACATCACTACCGAAACATTATTTAACCGTTTAATATGCACCATAATGTCCGCCTGTTCAACCGTATATTCAACGTTGAATAATGGTTTAGAAACAGGTCGAACTCAAAGTTTAGAATAGACGTAGTGCTCATCATCAAGTGAACGATGAAGAAACGTGTTTTAGAAACGTTTTTTGACGTTGTATATACCCACCTGTTCAACCTTTTCCAATTGGCCAAAACAGAGCATACTTGCTGGTTGCTGTCTTTAGTTGGACTTGATCGTCCGTTGCTTTCATGGTGATATATTAACTTGGTAATAAATTTTCCAATTGTCTGCAGAGAGGTTCGAACCTGAAACTTTCGCAGGTAACTACTCACCTATGGAACCATCTTCCAAGTAACTGCGATTTTACTATTCCTTTTTTGTTACGAAGCCTGTATCTGAAGTAAAGGAATTCATTTCGTATTGATTTGAAGGCAGTCACCACAAATCCAGACCCGTCGGTTCACCAGCATGTGGAGGTATTTTGCTCAAGGGATAAGAATTCCTCATCGTCAAGAAGTGGGCGATGAAAACACGTGTATATATATTTTAGCGCTGTATATGTCCACCTATTCAACGCTTTATTCGACGTTTAATAATGGTTGAAAAGATATTGAAATGAACATTTAGAATAAACCTTAATCTCAACGTCGAAAGTGGAAAGATGAAAAAACCTATTCTCGAAACGTTAACAAACTGCTTAAATAACGGTGGGATATAGTTGAAAAAGTCAAGGAAAATACCATTGTAAGAAACAATAATAAATGTTTCTAAAAATAAATGATCTGGACAATCATGT
Organism: Lepisma saccharinum; assembly: GCA_022664845.1. Taxonomy (NCBI): domain Eukaryota; kingdom Metazoa; phylum Arthropoda; class Insecta; order Zygentoma; family Lepismatidae; genus Lepisma; species Lepisma saccharinum. The sequence goes on from JAGDQP010002392.1 coordinate 80,187, forward strand.
ACTCAGCGTTAAAATTTATTTCTAAAGACGGTGAAAATATTCCGCACGTTACTATTAAATTTTATTTCTCAATAAGCGTAATATGTCTCCTTAGAAAGACGCATATGAAGTTAAATCTATGCCATAGTTGAAAAGACAAGTTGAAAACACGTCACATTCACGCATTATCAACCAAATCAAATTTTTGATGAAATATAGATTGAAATTCAACGTGTTTTCAACAAACAAAAGAGAGCACAAAATACTGTAATATTTGAAGGTATTCAATTAGGTTTTAATTATAATTTTTATTAATTAAATTTGAAAGGATCCAAGAAAAAGAAATCTATACCATAGTTGAAAATTGTAATGTCCCACGAGCTGCTCCAACGAAAGTAGGTAGAATATCAGTAAATCAGGGACCCGCGGCACCGTGTTGCAAAAAGCGGGCTTTCCCAAACTCAACACGGTCAAACCTACCCTGGAGACAAGCCGACATTACTCCAAAGGAGAGGGCACAAAAAAAAAAACGTTATTGGATCTGAAGGCAAGGAGGGTACCTACCCATCAGCACCCTGCTTCAACCATATCGAAGACAGAACATACACCTGTCTAGTACACAAAGCATGCATGTAAGAAGCCCGAGAGAAGTGCCCAAACGCAGAAAGTTGGCAAAAACAGAAATCTATAAAAACGAAGAAAAGCATCCCTAAAAAGTGGGGAGGGAGAGACGCAGGCGAGAACATCCCACAAGAAAGCAGAACACAAAAGCTATTTTAGTGACGTAACACAACTAGGCCCCTAAAATAGTTCAACGCTTAACACAGCCGCGCACTGGTTAATATTAAACACGAAAATTTTGATGCACTGAACTAATTTGACTACTCTCTAAAATTTCTGAAGCATTGGATTAAATATCAAACTTTAACTTCATCTGCAATTACTTTCTCACATATAAATGAATTAACACTTAGCGGACTGAAATAGCGAACGGTTGGGAACTTTTCCAGCAATACCACAGTGATGGCAATCTACCTACAACATAATAAAACCCTTGACACAACAAATATCTGGTGAAAGTGTAATTTATTTTACTCCAATATGACAAACGCAATGCAAAAGACTGATTGCTGAATTTTCTTAAAAAGAAAAAAAGTTACCGAAGAGAATCTCTTGAACATCAAAATGAGCATTGAAGATGCTGTCAATTTCACACAACAAAAGGGTAATTTAATTATATACAGAAAAGCTCTGTCCAAGTACAGTATAATTCACATACTTATTTTCCAGAAGAAATAAGTTACTTTACTTTTCAAAACGTAGTAGACATTCTAAACTTTAGCCCAGTTAAATCAACATTTCCACAATTGTTGAAGAATAACATTTCTTTCTACAAAAATATTTCTATTTTACAATATAGCTACTGGGCAGCAATTTAGTTTGATACTCCAAAACGTTGCTAAAACATGTAATTTTTATTTTTAAACTTCATTCAGCCTTACCTTCAATACTGATAATATAAACATGGTCTAATAAGGTTTGCTTAGGTATTAATTTACAATACAAGTTTCCATGAGCAGATTGACTTACGGTTTGCTTACGTAACGAAGAAGCTTTAAACTTCGCAGAATACCAAAATAAAACATAGTGAAAACATTGAAGCTCACGGTTAACAAAAAACGGACGTGTTGTAGAGATTTCGTGCAATTTAAACATACCAGTACCGAAAGAGCGAACAAAAATGCTAAACAGAAAAATAACGTGCATGTGAAAGGTCGCATCGACTATAGTGCAAGATAAAAATATTTCAGCATACGAACCAAAATTTTCAGTGCTGAAATTTTGCTATCAGAACATAGGTGAAACCGACTTGGATTTCTGGGAGAGAAAGAGGAATTTCAAGACATTAAACATACATACCTGAATTTAGATATACGGCCCCGGCGCCTACCATATTAAGCAGACATCCTTACGCTGCACATCAATACACACACACAAACAAACAAACACCAATTCCATATTGAAGAGAGCACTGAATACTTGCACACACAGAGAAAGGAGGGTATCAAGCCACACTGAAATTATATTTTATTTATTTAAAAAAAAACTAGAAGAAATACTCACACACTGATGAATACCACTTCACACAAACAAACTGCTGTTATAAGATGCTCCTTCTCGTCCACTCCCGGTTCAAGCCAATATGGAGGGTAAGAGACGCCAAACTGCAGCAATTCAATTCACAGCTCCTTTTATAAGGAAAAGGGGAAAAGCAGCTCCCCAAAAGTTGCTATGATTTACCAGTCGATGCTACTGTAATTTTATTATACTTTTAGTCACTGGCTGCCTTATAATTTGCTTTAAATATGACTTTCGGAGGCAGCATAAATTCTTGCTGCTCGACGACCATGTTCTAACTACTGACTGGCCCCAGCCAATGAGCGAAGAAAATCAAATCAGACAACCGGGAGAGGAAGGAGGTGTGACTTACCACCAAAATTTCAACGAAAATAAAACAACAATCAGATCTTTTTGTTTGTTTTCGAAGATTTTCAACGAAAGAAAAATCGTATAAGAAAATAATGTAATAAAATATGTAAAGAAATATTCAGTAATAAAATGAAGAAACAATAAAGATAAAATCCCGCCAAACAACAATGAAAGGGATGTTCTGTATGGCTAATCTTCATTGTCATCAGGACAAATAAAACTCTTTGAAGAAAGCCGAAGACGAGAAAATATCGCCGACAAAGCACGAACAAAAAAAGAAAGAAACATAAGTCACTCAAAAAAAGGGGGCAGAGGGTAAGATATGTTGCGACCAAGCGAAAATTGGTCCCTACGCAATAACAGCTGAATACACGTCGTATTAACGTATTTTCAACGATATCTTGTCTTTATTGAAATGTTAGTTAAAATCATCTTTTTCTGAACAGATAACAGTTAGTGAACGAAATAAACAAAAAATCAACGTTGAACACATGTTTGTGTGCCTACTGGTGCCTTTGTGCTAAAATAGAAGGTTCGGTTCTTAAGTTTTTATGAGTAAGTGTTGATCATGGAGCTCTAAGTCATTGCACCCTAACAAAAGGTAAATAAAGCCTTGTGCGTGCACAGGCAGTTTCATTTCCTTTAGTCAATGGTACAAACTCCAAGAATTCATATATTTCTAATATTAGGTGTTTCGGGGCAATCCCGATATTAGGTTGTGGGGTACTTCCGACACCTTCACCAATAGCATATTTTCATTTACTATCTTCACAAAAATCTATATGACACTACCAGTTTAAATTACAAAGATGTCTCTCCTTATTTTCTATAGCAACCATTGTTCGTAACTACTCCTGGAAGATTCCTAAAGACTATGAACCAAGAAACCATGGTTATTTCTTAGCTTTTGATGCGGTAAGAAATAGAATAAGTCTTCCTACAGCTTCAAAAGCCTCTGACGTTCCCTGATATACGTTGCGGGACAAATGAAGAAAAATAAAAACTTTGAATTTTGGGGGAAAATCAAACTTACGCTCTCATCAAAAAAGAGCTGAGCTTAGCAGAGTTTCTTTGGAATTTGGACTTACAAATATATATTTGAAACATCTGGAATTAACCCAGCAATAAAATCCCTGAGAGTGCATATGCTCCTTCAGGTGTTCTTTATGAAACTCTGCATAAACAATCAACTTCACAGCGTAATTTGAATTCATTCTAATCGAGTTTTTCCACTTCCACGCTTTGTTCTTAAAGATAACGAAGAAAGCCAGCGATGCGATAACATTTCTTTTGCATTCAATTCTCTTTAAAATCATTCCATTTTAAGATAATCTGTCAGATGTCGTTTCCACATGCAATGCCAATTCATCGTAAAGTGTTAGTGAGTACATAGTGATAATTGTCAAATGTTTACATGTGTTTTAATTTGGTATCGGAAGTGCTCTAATAAAATGTCGGAATTCCCCATATGTTGTGGCACGCATATTTATAGGAGCACTCAATCTTATTTATTTACTTGTTATTTAGTATTGTAAAATCGAAAATGTTGTAAATACCTTCATTTGTGAACTTCCATTCCATCGTAAGTATAATTTAAACAGCGAACAATAATAATTATAACTTTAAGTACGTAATATACACGACGTTGTTAGAACATTTACCAAAAGATAAAGAGTGGTTGTAGTTGTCACACTAAACTTGTAAGAATTACATAAAATTATTTCCAAATGAAGTATTACCAATGTTCTAATGATATGTCATTTGTTTCGAAAGAACCAACGCCTTAAATGCGTGCTCTTTTAGCTAATTGGTAATTAGTCAAATGATATTAATTTTGCTATTGAGAAATTTTGCTCATATCATTGTTTAATGTATTACGAAGAGCTATGTTCAAAATGTAGTATGATCGTGTTATGATTATGTTAATTTATTTTGCGTCTGACCTTTGATTACGTCAGATGTAGTAACGCCATGTTGTTAAGATCTGTCGAGGTATTATTGCCGATGTTTCTAGTTTATTGAGAAAAAGAGATGTACTGTATACAAGTAATAAAGTTTCTAGTTTTGCTTTGGAGTTTGAAGATGTCAGTTATCGTCTGATCCAGTGTTTACGAATTATAATTTATACTATATCACACGTTCTGGATTTAGGAATTAATAAATAAGATATGGATAACATCACGTTTCAAGTATCTTTACCTTGAGCAAAAATACATTAACAATTAACTTCTTTGGTACATTGGAATTCTTTTCACAATTTAAAGATATAACTTCTAGCGTTAGTAGAGCCATTCATTTCTTCAAAACACTCAAATCATCAGACCTAAGGCCGGCTTTTCATGAATGTGCTAGCGGCGTGCTTTGTTTGCTATTTAGCTGGGCAGCCAATAGAAACACATGCGTATTTCTATTGGCTACTCATAAAAATCGCACGCAAAACGCGGCTAACGCGTACATGAAAAGCCGACCTTAGTTTGCAAGAGATTTCACTAAGTATCAATATATAAGGTAAACGAACCCATTATTGGCCCTTTTACACCACTGTCGTTTTGTAACTTGAAGTGTAGATCTATTCGAGCTTTATTTTTCTGTTCATGGTTAACCGTAAAGTCTTAAATCTTTCCTGAAATTAATTTTACAGTGAAAAAACAAAAATGCAGAAGTGTTCTTTTTTATTATAATTTTTTCTTGAAAGACCAATAGTTGGTCCACACTAACCAGTAATTGGCACCCTTCATGTCCAGTTATTGGCACTTACATTCACTATACGTTTTTTATGAGACCTGAAGACGTGTATGGGCTGATTTTTATGAAAGCTTGTGTTGCTTATGATTTGGATGAATAGCCAATTGGAACATGTTTTATTGTAAGGTAAGTGTAACACGTGTTTCAACTGGCTATTCACCCAAATCACAAACAACGCAAGCTTTCATGCAAATCAGCCCTACCAGATATTGGCACTACTGCTACCAATAGTTAGCAGCACTACCACAAATTTGTCCTGTGAAGCAACGTCCTACGTAAAAATAATAGCCATTGATTTTTTTTTCTTTTTTTGCGTTTTAAAGCTAAGTATAGCTATATTAGAAATCTGAAAATTCTATTTTTTAAAGCATTGCTTACTAATTATCTCACCACCACCACTACCAAGGTCAAATAAATGGGCACTGTGGGAAAAGCAAGATTTTTTTTATCAGCTCCTCCCACAGGGCTGGGCAGCCATATTGCAACTCACTTGGAAACACTTCCGGTAGGAATAGCCCACTCTCGCTTATCTTGAACGATAAGTAACAGAGTCTACCCAACAACTGCAGTTTGGTCTTGTGGTCAAGACGTCGGAAAGCTGATGCAAAGTTCTCGGGTTCAAACCCTAGCGTTAACCTTTCACATATTTTTTTTTAAAGGAAAAGTTTTTTTCGTTTTTGATGTAAATAGACAAAAGGAAATTTAATAAAAGTTGTGATTTATAATTTTAAAAGAGGCCACTAAAAACTAGGACGTATATAAACCCACCAGGGCAGGATGCACACCGAGCGATAGCGAGGTGTGCAAGGGGGGAGGGTGCGTCCGAAGGGAGCTGGACGGCCGTTAGCGGTGGGCACACGGAAAAGTACTGTTTAGTCAAAAGTTCTGTGTCGTACCAAAAGTGTTTCCAAGTATGCTCCGGAAGTTGCCAAAATGGCTGCCCAGCCCTGCGGGTCGAGCTGATAAAAAATCTTGCGTGGGAAAATGGCATAACAGTCATTGTCACCTCCTAGCGGTAATAACTGGTATGAATAATTTGCCTAATGATGCATGCTAAGTGGGCTCTAATAAACATCCTTCTATTGAATAGTTGTAATAGAAGGAAAACCCATCAATAATTACACTCATAGCAATAGAGACAAATGAAAGTATATTCCTTAGCTTATCTGCTTAGATTTTGATAGGTTAAATTTGTAACTTAAGGAAGCCTTCTTGAAATTATCACCTTAAACACGACCAATAACAAAGATGTGTTGTTTTATGTGAAAAAGTCAGTAAAGAAACTACAAGCAACGTGTCCGGAACAATATCAATTTTGCCAAATTATTTTCTACCTTAATTTATATTTAAAAAATCGAGAGGGACAAAAACTGGGCACAGGCATTTCCAGGAATGTTTACCCTACTGTAGCTATATGCCCTGATTTTCCACTTAAGAGAAACAATAAATGCGTTTCAATACCAAGAAATTTAGCTCACATAGCATCTTATAGCTATACTTTTTAGAGAGCTCCTTTTAACATTTTTTTAAAGCTCCTTTTTCCAAAGATAATTCAGGTATGTGAATGAAACATCACTCACTTTATTATTATATAAAGTCTTTGGATTGATTCCAGATTATGCGTTGATACGTTGACTATCGTATATTAAAATTATTGCAATGATGAAGAAGAAACAATGAATACGAAAGCAATACTACCAACCGTTTGAGTTCGTATCTAACTGAAAGGGAATAGAGAAATGTTTAGTGATCTTTTAGTCCTGCTGGAAATAGAGCGGAATACGACGGTTTACCGGTATACATTCTTTGATTTAATTTTTATACCAGCAATTTTCAAATAAAAAATTTCATACTCGTATGTATCCTTATCTACAAATACGAAATAGCATTAATAATATATCAAATTGAAGAATAGCGTTATTCAATTTTATAATGATGATGATATGCTTGAATGGCGATTAATCTATATAAATGAAATTGAAAGTGACTATGTGTGCGTAAGCATCACGCAAAAAGTGCTTGACCGATTGGAATGATTTTTCGCACATGATCAGACACTGGATCGGACTGGGAAGTTATCACATCACTTTAATTCTAAAATTATTATCTTCAGAGATAATCGACCATCTAATTGTCCATTGAATATGGCCGTGGTAACGATAATGGAAAATTTAAAAGTAAAGCACGTGGAAACCCACACTACAAAGTTGTTCGACGGATTGACTACCTCCAAGCGGTCGAATGTGGCGTGACTATCAATTCATTAACAACTGATATTTTAGTTTTTTTTTTATTCGACACCCCGCAGTGGGGTAAGGGGGCGAAAAATCTTTGGACCGCACTTCAACGGGCGGGAAATCAGCTAGTACTCAAACAAAGCTAATTTCGTATTACTGACTTCATTACATACATGATAATCAGTTTCTTGTGTATACAAAGTAGTAACGTGATGCATAAATAACTTTCGAGGAATGATAGCATATCCAAAATAAGGTAACAAGCCTTATTCACCAGGGTGGAAATTCCGTCCCGTTTCGGAATTACAGCCTGCCGAAATCGTGGGAAAATTAAATTTAGAGCTTCATATTTCCAATATCAGTAACGGCAGAGCTGATGCGACATGTTATTGTTAAAGACTTGAAACCTGCTCTATTCAAAACTGCTTATTCCCAAATTGAGCAATGCGTGCGCAACGGTTTCCCAAAAGTAACTTGCAGATTCCCAGAAATTCTCTGGATCAAAATCAAGTCCAAACGAATATAAATAAGTCATGATTTAAGATGATATATGTAATCACCGCCATCCAACTGCACATGACATTGTCTCGCATTTATAACCAAAATTAGCTCAATATATGTAATTCTTTCTGCTGATTGTTATGCAACAAGGCAGTTTTTTTAAAAAAAGAAAATCGCTCGGCACATGGAATCTGTTTGAGATATCGGCTTGGCGCAAATGAATTATTGTTACCTGCTAAAAAATCTTCCCATTCATGCTGATTTCGACCCTCCTTCACTTCAGAGAATTTGTGGGAATCCTAAACTTCTTTTGAGGAATATCTTGTACACCCATTGCACAATTGAAGACCTGAATTGAAAAACATCCCAAGAGTACTTTTCTCGTATTCGCATTTTTTTTATTCGTCGGTATCTATGTATTCATTTGCATAAATATTACATCCTAATCCCACCACAGAAACACTTTTTTAGCACAAAATAATTTCCGCTGAATAGGACAACATAACGTACCTTGGACTGTTTTTCGTTCCTCTTGAAACATATACTTCGGTGGACTTGGGACGTTTTTCAATTTAGTTCTTAAATTTTGGAACACGCATTATTTTTCATATAGCAGGATTGGAAGTCTTTAGACGATTCCATACCGCATCAGTTCTACTGTTAATGGAAATATCAAGCTCTAAAATGCATTTTTCTACGCTTTCGGTATCTGTAGTTCTAAAACGGGGCGGAATTTCCACCCTGGTACTGGTAGTGACTAATGCTTTTTTCCCTTATCTTTTGATGATGTATCATCCCTCAAATTTGTCGCTGTTTTGACGTTACCACTCTATATATGATAGATGATGAAATACAACTCTGCTTTCTTAACGTGAAACGTATAGCATATATTTTTCTTTTAATCTGTCGTCAATTTCCTGCTGAATATTCTTAACATACAAAAACTTACAATACCTACGCTGTTCTGTATTGAGAATATCAAAAGCATGAAATCCAATGTTTCTGAACATCATCTTGGATACAACTTGCATTCAAAATAACTTTTTACAAAGAATAAATTGTAATAAATCGCCCTGGTTATTTGTTATCGACGTGTACATATGTTTTTGAATAATAATACAAAAATATTGACTTAACTAAATACAACATTCGCTGAGTCTACTAACGAATGAAGCGCTAATCATAAAGACAGCAACAATTATCTCGATTATATAATGTGGTACTGAGTTTGTATGATTTCTCAGAAATACATTTCACTTGAATCAAGTATCAAGTCTTCTCATTCTTTAACGCTTGTTCACTATTTATACAAATGCCCAGAATATGCGAATATTGCTAGACTCTACAGTCAACTGATGATGGAATCCTCTCCACTTTATCCTATAGCGGTTGACAGGAACACACACTGGGACTCTGAGAGGTTCCTCCAGGATCGGGTACGCAATTAATCATGCGAGACTGCATCTTTCAGGGAATCTCCTCCAATCCATTCCTTTGTTGAGACTACACCTCTCAGTGAATGTCCTTCAAATGGCTATATAATGCGTCTGAGAGGGTACAATTATCCGGGAGCCTTCTCCAATCTAAAATGAGGAAAAAAAAGAGTAATTAATAAAAAAACTACTAGTGCCATGGTAATGATACTTATGTCCAGATGCCAACTCGTTAGGATTATAAACATGGTCATTGCACAAGCTGCAGTGACATGAGTTACAAATGCAACAATGAAAATGTACAATGAAAACGTATGTTACTCGCATCATCATCAGATGTGGTTAAAATAGTAGACTCTCGACTATCCAGTATCCGTACTATCCGACCTAGTTTAAAAAGAATATGTCTTTTTAATAAAATAAGGTGTACGGTAATTTACTTATTTACTACAGTACTGTACACAATAGTGCATTTGCGTACTTGATTTTATTAGACAGACATTATAAAATTTATCTTAAAATGTCTACAATATTGTACATACTTTCATTTCTGCACTATTTTTTTTGTAATAATTAAAATGCATGGTACAGTACATAAATGTTTATAAAGTACTGGCCTATACCAAGAGGTCAAAAAAAATGAATAAGAGCTGTTTTTTATATAAACATAGTGTTTTTAATGGTATGGGTGAGGCAGGAAGAACAAATTTATTGAACTCCGGTGTTGTACGATATTCATCGTGTACTGTATATGTGTCTGGGATGAGTGTATAAGAGCTAGGAAAAAGCAATGTTTCAGTTTCTGGGAGATCTGATTCTCTCGCTCTAGGTATGACATCCCTCAACAAACCTATCCTTGGAAGAAAGCCCTCCGCCTCTGGGTTAGCACAGAAGCAATTCTTAGTTATACCTATTTTTTTATTATGATTCACTTTGCTAAATAGCTCAACCGCCAGCTAACCACTAATTAAGATAATTAAATTTCTCCTCTCAACCTCTTAGAAACTCGCTCATATGCAACCCCACCAAACAATTCTCCTAACGGATACCCTAATTCCTAAATGCCATGAATTAGAGCCAGGTTCAGGCGTAATATCAGTTACCAGAGTAGTTAAGAAGCTAACAGACATGATGCTGCAGAAATATACTTCTTACTAACTTATCTTACATATAAGAGGTCTTTGGATCTGTTCGAGTTTAAATAAAATACAGAAATAAAATTAAAATATTCTCTGTTTATTTTTTCTTGATATTTCTAATGAAGCCTGCAGTATTCTAACGTAGGTAATCGAATTTCCCCCATTTTTTTTATCACCCAAATCACATCCAACGGAGCCCTCAATCCCCTTGCGAGCCCCAAATCCCCACTTCAAAGAAACGTCTATCCAGGAACCGGCAATAGGGTCCTGGCCAAGGTCCAGAAAATGGCAATAGTTTTCTGGGATTGTACTCTAAACCAAGGACGTGGCTAGTCCTTGGTGCCTAGCTAGTGAATTTACTGCTCTGTATGTCCACATTCTCTCAGGCTACCTAAACTAATACTGAATCGCCCTGGTCTCCCTACTCACCTGGGCCTACAACAAATATGTTAGAGTGCGCAGACTGAGAAAGTGGTTTAGAATAACCTTATCAATTTCTTCCTACTCTTTTCATCACTAGCTATAATGAGATATTAATATTCAAAATCACCATAATTTCCTCCCAGTAGTTTCAGTTCCCTGGGACTTTTGGCGGGTATCGAAAGAATTAGTTACTCCATGGTGCGCGAGTAGTTTATCCCTGGTTTTTAATTCCGAACATCATCCCAACCAGGGATAAATTCTTTGTATTTCTACCAAAACAGATAGTATGTTAAAACTTACTAGCGACCTCTAGCTTCAGGACCCCCCCCCCCACCTTCGTAATTGATAACAAATAGAACACTGCTCCAGAGTATGAGATTATTCTCTTGGTGCAATGTAGACTTAGGGCGGTGAGGGCCTATTCCACAATATCAACCTATGGCAGTGTTCGATTTGTAGCGGGGGATGGTTGGGATTATCCCCCTCTCGGCAAAAATCTTCTCTGGTACTTTCTACAGATATATACCTCTAACCTGGGATATGGACGATCCCTAAATAGCATATAATACATATCTCACTATTTCTTCTCCCTCTCTGGAAATTGCACAAATCGAACACTGACCTATGGACCATTCTAGATTCTACGAAACGCTAAAAAATAATATTTTTCTTGTTACTGAATGGTCCATAGGAGAAAGCATCCTTCTAAGCCCACCAAAATCCCGTAGATGCCTTTGAAAGTTATAAAAAATATAACTAACCGCTTCGTAATTGACTCACTCAAACTTTTTAATGTCCTTGTCGGATTTACCAATGGATACTGTGGAACTTATAAACGATCCTAGGCATAGGCGGCGCCAGGATTTTGGTAATGTGGGTGCAGGCTGGGAAGGGATAAGACATAGTAAAAAATGTTAACATGGTACGCAATAAAAACTTTTATGTACATATTTAAAGAAACTTCATACATGGATACGCGTGTATGTGAGTTATGGATTTATCAAAGAAATATCAGAATTTTTAAGTGTACAAGGGTACTTTTTAACAATAGCATCAATTACAAGAGCTTTTATAAGGACATTCTTCTGTTGAATGGAACCATGGCTTTAAATTCTTCAATATCTATCCTCACTGAAATCGACTTTTCAACGGAAAGCAACATTATGGAGTTGAGTCTCTGTTGAAGCATAGTCGATCTTAGTTTGGACTTGACATAACTCATCTTGGAGAAACTCCGTTCGCATGAGCAACTAGTAACCGGAATCACTGAAAACTTTCTCATCAGTCTGTAGAAATTCACATACACCCTTTCTCTTCCGAATTTTTGCAACCACTTTAGCCAATCAAGAGCTGTAGATGGAGGATTGTTCAAGCGCCTTGCTCGTGGAAGTCTGATTTCAGCTTCAATTTCTGACGCATTTAGACCAAAACGTTCTGCTACTACTTGATAATCAGTACTATTACACTGAGCAAGGCGAACAATTTTCCCAGTTACTTGAATAAGGTCTATAGTCTCTTGAGAAAATCTTGTGTTAAGTCTCAGAATAAGGCTATCCAATAAAGGAAAGAATGTCCAATACTTGACTGCCTCCTTTGTTGTTTCCGCAAAAACACCTGTTTCTTGTAAGTCGTCCACAAATGAAGAGATTTTTCGCTTTCTAGGCGGCGTAACACTAATGTCAATTTCCGGCATTTTTCTTGTGCATTACTGAAGATATCATCAAATGTATCTTTATCCTCTGCCAATTTCTTCTCCCTATTGAACGATGTTTTACCAGCAGTTTCGCTTGAAGTTGAAGATGTGGTTTTTATCCACCCAAGCAACGTTCCCTGTTGTTTTGATTTAAACATTTTAAGGGCAAATTAACATGCCGACATGCGTTCATATAATAACAACTCAACTAGCAATTACATCGCACTGTTCGCCGAAGACGCTCTGCCAACACATCCTAACATTGTTGCCATAACGCACTGCACTTTTGAGCCCTAAGATCTCAAAAATAATCCCTAAGTTTTACTAAAAATAACTAGAAAAACACTGTATGATAGCAAGTAACTTATGAGAGACTTAAGAAGTCACTCAAATATATTCAAACATAGGAAACAATAAATATGCAAAATAGAAAGGATTATTGTAGGAAATCTGAAAATCGAAATTAATGTGGGTGCAGCTGCCTGTGGCGCCGCCTATGATCCTGGGTAGTACTAAGATTTAAATCATCTTCCTTGTTCGTGTTTTTCTGTAACATCGTATTTCAATAGATTCTCTGAAAACAGAACTCAATTCTGAGAACTAGTTGGTTTTATTTAGAACCTGAAGGGAATTAAATAAACTGAAATCTATCATTTTCTGTTCCCGGTGCAAATTGAACTATGACTAATTCATCAGTATCATAATTAGTTTCTTGTCCCAAGCAGCAGGTCCTTCAAGGCAAGTTACAAGCACTCTCCGTTAATCTCGATCCTCGGTACTCCTTTTTGTCTTAGCGTATGATAAGATGTATCGTCCTCCTCCTCCTTAATAATGTAACGAAATTATCTATTCCCTTCGCTTGCATCATTCAGTACAGTGTTTGTGAACCGTCGGGCCATTGTGACCCTCCTATCGGGCTTCGACGAACCTATTTCAAGTGGATATAGCTTCATCAAACAGCTACTAAAAATATTTCATCAACTGAACTCTGGGTCTCTTCAACACAACTTTGGCGAGTCGCATTCAGAAACACTGCCTTAAAATACGAGGGCTATTTTTTCAAGTAGCAATATACCGTACTTCTTTTTTTATAAGTTTTCAGAATTGCATAGGCTTGTTACAGCTATGGGTAAAAATTGTAATATATATCTTTAGAGAATATTTTCTAAATTAGCAGAGAATATTTTCCTGTGTGTAACATCTGTAAAGAAAAGTAAAATTATAATGAATAATTCTCATTGGGTTACAAAAATATATCTCTCCGAGATAAAACGAGGAATCTTACAACTTGGTGAGATTTTTGAACTTAGATTTTTTTGGCAATGAATATATATATATATATATATATGAGCTCCTGCGTAGCCTAGTCGGTAGCGCGCTCGACTTCAATGCGAGCGGTCCCGGGTTCGATGGGGGCTCAAATATTTCGGTGTTGACCCAGCATCGTGAGGACAATTGGGGAGCTGCTGTGAATAAAAGACAGTGGCGATCACAGTGAGAGCTTCGACTCTCCTCTCCCAACCCGTCTGGTCAGCGTGGGAGCAGTAGACCAACTCCTCCCTTCGGGGAGAGGCCTCATCCACTAGTAGATTGAATATGGCTGTGATTTATTTATTTATATATATTTAAATATCACCGTGTTTTAGTTAAATATGAGGACAATATTTTCCACAAAACGTACGTCATGTTATTGTACATATCTTTGAAAGTCAACAAATATACTTGGTGTTTCAATATATTTATATTTGCAACAAGAAAAGTTCATCATATACATGCATCAAAACTTTTATCCATAGCTGTGCCGCATTCAACATCTCTTAGCCCACTATTGCAGGGTGATAATCTACCTTCTACCGTTATTTTTTATATTGATACTCGTGTGATGATTGTATTCCTATGATCTTATTCAGATGAAAAGGACAGCGCTGAATTCCATACCACAGCTGTTGATATGTGTCTGTTCTGCGGTGATAGGACGTGAAACGACGTATAGGCTATAATGTTAAAGAAATCTACCTCATTACGAAAAAAACTTTAAGAAGAATTTAAATTCAACGTTTCGTACAAATTAACACATCATCTTCAGAGCAGTAAAAAACACTAAAGTAGGGTGAAATAGAAGTATAAACTAAGTGATAAAGATGAGTTAAGAAAAGTTTCACAATAAAACAATCTTAAGAAGGCCTGAATTTGACCTTGAGAAGTTATTAATTGGATTGGATTGAATCTGTTGACATTCTTGATCTCGGCTATACTTAAATATCAATATTACATAGATTGTTCTATGGACTTAGGAACTAATCTAATCTAATCTATCAACTTACGAAAAGAGGGAATTTTAGCCGCGTGATTGTCTTAAATTTACAGGTATTCAAACTGGATGGAGAAAACTTTACAGATAGCCCCAGTCATACCGAAGTTCTTTTTGTAAACTTACCAGAATTAAACGAAAAGAAGAACATTAACTCTGTAAAAATTATTCCTGGATTGGAAGAAATCATTATAGCAACTAAAACGAGGTGTGTCCAGGGTCGATTTTGTCTTCTTTCGAAGTCACATTTAGACTATGCGCACACCAGGGACAAAACAGTCGTACGACTGTCTGGCTCCTGTCGTTGGCAATGTAGTTTAAATGAGAGTGCGCACACCAACGACAACGACAGGAGAAAGACAAAAGTGTCGTGGAGCCTGCCCGACAGCTCGCAGACAAAACTGTCGCCAGGGCTAGCTCACAACATAGAATAGCATTGGCGTACCGCAGACCAACGACAAAACAGTTGTACGACAGCTATCATTCCTTCAGCAGTGAACACAAACTTAACAACTTTTTCTGTGTTTTGTAGGCCTAATGTGCGAGTTAATGGATGAAGATATTGAAACATTCATCGAAGAGGTCGAAAAGCGGCCGGCTCTTTTTAACAAGAGTTTAAAAGAATATTCAAACACTTTTTTTTTTTTTTAATATACTGTATGGTAGGAAGTTTTGTGGTGTGGTGTTGTGATACCCAATTGGAGCTCTTTGAAAGGAGAGAATAGAACAAAAGCAGATAAGTTCAGGATGGATATTGTATTTATTACCCCTGTCATGTTTATTGGATGAAAATACGCAAGAGTGTTACCTCACGATATATATGTATATATATAATAGGTGCGCCAGCAGTTTGATCACGTTATTGTGTTGTTTTTGGAGGAAATACTTCTCACGATCACGTCGCAGTCCCTATGAATGGAAATTGTTGACATTTTTCCACTGGCTACCATCACGTTCAAGACCTGCGGGAGAGGATAAAAACTATCCCTTGTTGTCCTGTAGAGGGCATTCATGTTGATTGTTATTTATTTGTAATATGTCTGTGTTGCAACTGAAACTACGTTCATTAGAAGGAGGAATAATTTTATTTACTAGGCTTTTAGGATCTGCACTTCAACATTACAAATAATGAATTTCCACGTAAATGGGAAAAGCGTGGGCGAATTTAGAAGAGTGACTCGAACTCCTGAAATTTAGATTTGATACAAAATGTGTATAATTCAGGCGCAGTGTATATATGTTATAAATTTTTAATTTTTGCGTTTAGGTATCTTTGGGTAAGGTCGGAATAGGGTAGGGCAGGGCACAGGTAGTGACCAGGGCCATTGTCGCGGTGCCATACCGACATTCGCTGTTCGGTGAAACTGAGGAACCCACAAGCCGGCTCAAGTCCTCACGCCAGCCATCCTGACAGGTTTTCCAAGATTTTCTTGTGTCCTTCAGACTTTTGACAGCCTTAGGTTATAGCTGTCAGTATATTGCCATTAAATATTTTTTTTAAATCTAACTCCATGGTTTATGGAACTCGCAAGCTCATCGCCGCTATAACAAACTTTCGCCATTGTCATCACAAACGGGGAACTGTCGGTGTACCTGATTGAGTATGACTGTCTCAAGTTGGAGATCATCTTCCAGAAAAAGGAAACACTTGTAGAAGATGCAGAATTCGCAGTATTCGGAAGACCTTGTTGTTTATTACTTTTCAAGAACAAAACATATTTCCACTATTGTTGTAAATTTTTATTCATATATGATGAAGAATTTGTAAGTCGAAATGTAAATATTATTCCTTGAATGTTTTTTTTTTAATTATTATTATACAATACAATTGTTATAACCCAAAATTGAACAAATCAGCAATTTTGTGTAAAAAGGAGATTAGAAATTAAAAGTTGTACCTTCACTCTATGGGAATAGCCGTGGCTCAGGCTGTAGCGCGTCTGACTACGAATCGGTCGGCCCGGGTTCAAATCCCGGCCAGGACACTGGAGACTTTTCTCGCAGTGTTCCCATGCCTGGCGCTACGAGGTCCACTCAGCCTCCTAGCAAATTGAGTACCAGAGTATCCTTGGTACTCCTGGGCACCTTGGGAAGGTAAATACGGTCGAGCGTGGGACTGACCACCCCACCTTACTTCGTACCGTAGGTCAAGAAAAGGTGGATCGCTACCTCCACAACCCCCATGCGCCGTTCACGGCGCGTACGTATCGCACAGGGAATACCTTTACCTTTTTTTAAACCTTTACCTTCACTCTATGGATTTGCTTCAATCAAAGGCTCATTGGAAAAAAATAATTAGAATTGTGCCCATTTGGGATATACAATTGCGAGGTGCAATGTGACGTCATCACCTAGACTAAAAATTCTGTTAACCACAAAATGTTATATTGGATTAATAATAGAAATTCAAACTTGAAATAATTTGGGCATGAAAGGGTTCGTTTTGATAAAATGGAATTTCAGAACTTCGTAATTTATCTTTCAACAGGTAATTTACAAATCTGCATAGCTTTCAACAAATATGTAACTTACATTTTATTGTATTGCCATGGTAATGCTCCGGCTGGGGTTGTGAAATATCTCGATAAATACTGCCTGACATCAGCTTCCCTGCTTTGATTTGAATGTAATGAAACACTGTCAAGAGGACACTCACAAACGGTGTCAGTAAAACATATGCCACCTTTTGTAATTACGAAATTCATTCAGATATCAAAATGGACCGGAGCAAACACAGTCTAGTGGTTAGAGCGTTGAACTCATGTCCGCGTGGTCCCGGGTTCAATTCTCGGCTGGAGTCCCACTTTTCGGCGTCCACCCAGCGTCGTGAGGCGAACTGGGGAGTCACGTGAATAAAGACGTGACGGCCACACTCGGTCCGGTAAGCCCCTGATACGCCTGTTTGTGGATAGGTACGCGCAATGCTGACCACACAGCCGTCATCAGGTGGACGTAGTTACACCAAACACGGACAGATGGCGTTGGGGCAGACTCAGGGCCTATAGGCCTGTTACGCCAGTGTTTTCTTTTTTAAATTGAAATATCTTCAACCTGCATTATCTGGCTTTACTAGTAGAATATGTTTGCCCTCAAGAGCTCCGATTACGTTGGGAAAATTGGTACGTTCACTGAATGTGTTAGCTATGTTCATCCAGTCTTCTTCTTTTATTTCATCGGATTGTAGTTTTCCCCAAATCTTGTCACAGCAATCTTTGACAATAGATCGAAGAGTAGAGGGTGCAATCAGGTATTCATATAAAAAAAATTGAAGCTAATTCAAGTTGACAAGTAACTAACGAAAAAAAAAAAAAAAAAGTTAAGATGATGGATGTATGCAGGATAATATTATGCTTTCAAGTTCCTTTTCAAATTCGTTCAACTTCGATTAAATTTGAGCCATTAATTATAAAGATGTCTTACATAATCGTATTCAAATAATCGATTTTTAAAGAACCATCATGTTGAATCAAAATGGCGGATGAATGACCGAGAATTTCGAATCGCTGTTTCAAGTGTGTATATATTTTACGCAAAACCGTTTGATGCTCGCGTAGATCTTCGTACAAAGTGTGAAACTTTCCTTTCAATAACCTAGAACTATAAAGAGGATGCACCCAGTATTGTCTACATTTTCGTTTCAGTTTCTTTTTTTCGCTGAACAACAAGAGCACAAAACACTGCAGTTTCCACGATATCCATTTTCCACAGAGTTTACAAGAGATCCGGCCAGTGCTATTCCTACAGTGCTTCTGTTCAGATTTTCCCGCCGACAGATTTGTCCCCAGTGTGCGCGGGTATCACGACAAAACAGTTTTGTCGTTCAAGTGTCTTACATCGAGCACGACAGTCGTACAACAGTCGTACGACTGTCTTGTCGTCAGTGTGCGGTAGCCCTAGAGTTTTAGTGCTTAGCACTTCAAAAACATTGTCCGTGAAAATACCAGAGGTTACTAAACGATGATTTCGCAATTATTCCTGCAATACACATGATTTAGCAAGCCATGAAGCATAAATATTTCTCTTCATGAGACAATGTCAAGGTTAAAGACGTTAGACGATGAGTTTCTACCCACACAAGGTCAATAAACAAAAGGAAAAGAAACACCTCTGAAAGTGAAAATCAAATATTTACAGAAATACAAGTGCCATCAGAGCTTCTTCATATTGTTGCAAAATTCAATATTAAAATGTGACGAAATTTTGCACTTTCCTTGTAAACACACTTTTGCTAAAAGTAAATTGAAAAAGTTAAAATTATTAACGGAAAGCTAATAGTGTTTCTCACTTAACTATATGCAATGTCATTCATGCTTCAATGTGTGTATATCACGTAAATAAAAGAGTGTGAAGTTCTTGATGGCAAACGCTCTGTCTAAGCAGGATCCGACTGCAAATAAGGAAATGAGTAAGCGACTTCCCATCATGCATAATATTTAATTGTGAATGCTATTTATTATGACTGCTCTATCGTAGGTACTACATTTTTCTAAATGTGTATATTTTCTTCATCAAGTTACTATTTTAGTATTTGACGTTGAAAACTTCTAACAAATTCTGCTCCGATAGATCAGAATAGTCTAAAGATAGTTAAAATTAAGAGTTTGTTTTGTACGCTATTATCCGTCCTGACTTAAGAGTATACTGTTGCTCTTATGGCAACAGCGATGCCAGTTTGACCGTTAAATAAAAGAAGAAAAAAGAAAGAAACAGCTCGCTGCAGCCGTTCTCTCACTTCGAGTTGCCATAGCCGAGTGACAACGCTGCAGTCGCTGTTAGTTTTTCCTCCCTCTTCCCCATTCAAGTTTTTCCAATGAAACTATCGTTATGTTAATATTAAATATGTATAAATGAAGAAAGGCATTAGTAATTTTCGTACCAATGTTAAATATAAAACCTTTACGTGGGAGCATTAAAGAGAAATAACAGTAAAGGAATTTCGTGTTCGTCAGGGGGAAGTACGATAAGTAAAACTGCAGTTTCCTGTAAACTGCAACAGTATAGACAAAACCCTGGATCGGTAATAGCACGAACTCTGGGAAATCATTGAGCTATACTCAACGATACTCAATCCATACACAAGAGGAAACATTAACCTGATTTGTTCGTTTTCGGTTTAATTAAAAATGGACCAAACTTTCAGTTCTAACTTAACTTTCCAGCGCTTGTTGTAGCAGCGTGGTCCATTTTCATATACGTCTTAATTCTTCAATTACGTACTTATTGGACTGTGCAGTGAGGTCTATCGAAAAAAAGGGCAAAAAAATATATTTTCCGAAATTCAAAAACATATAGGCGGCAAAAATTACCTTTTAGTACAGATACAACTCACAGAAAATTTTGGCTTAAGGCTCAATGGAAGTGGGGTTTCCCACCTTTTTCGTTTTACGTCAATTATTCAAAATTCATTGCAGGTAAACAAAATTTAACTTTCACAGATCAAAGTTCCTTTCGTCCTTCTATAATGAGTTCAATTAGCTTTTAGGAAATATTAGAAATAACTTCAGGATTATATGCAGACACTTTTAGGACATTATTCTGTCCCAAAAGTGTCTGCATACAATCCTGAAGTTAGTAGTAGCATTTAATTAAAACAAATTGTACCCATGATTGAAATACGAAACGAACTTTGGTCTGTGAAAGTTAAATTTTGTTTACCTGCAATGAATTTTGAATAATTGATGTAAAACGAAAAAGACGGGAAAACCCACTTCCATTGAACCTTTTTCACTGACCCTATATCATTGCTTTTATTTAGTTATGTTTCGTTTCTTCGACCAAACTAAACTTCAATTGTAAATCTTTGCTTGGTGCAAACTACAACAAATTCTTATTTTAAATTACTATAGATTGCTTTTTAAGTTTAATTTAAAGTTTTAATTCAACAAAAAAATGTTATAGGCTACACCAACCCAGAACTCATCACGTTGCAAATTGAGTTTCATCCCATCTACTAACCCTATATTTTCTTATTGTTGTAAGTTTCCTTTCAGTCGATTGGCTATGTCTAGAGGTTAGAGAAGTCCTTTTGTGGTTCATAGAAAGTCTTGCCTCTAACTATAATAGGCCTTCTAACACTTTTATGCATATGAAATCTATATATAATGTTAGGAGATTCTGGAAAAAGTCCCCGCAAACTTCCAACTCTCTTCTTGCACCAAGTTTTCTCTAATATGTAAATCACTGTAACAAGTTTTACAGTCCTTTCAACTACCTGAGTATGGCATGGGAAGGCAGAAATGACATTGTGAGCAATATTTCTTGCAGAACTTGCAACCCATTTTTTTTTTTTTTTATTTTAGTATTATCGTATTTCTCCGCGGAATTTATAGAACCGATTCGCGAAAGAAAATGGAATAGCCGAAAGTTTTAATTTTCTTCTCATAAACTACTGGCAACAAAATTCTAATGTTGCTGTATATTATCTACATTGATATAGGTAAATCATTTGTCAGTAGTTGGTCATGCCTTGTTTAGATGACTAAGATTGTAATGAACGTAAAAATCATGGTTGAAGTAACTCCGTTTAGACTACGGAACTTAACTTGGTTACTACCATTGTCAATAAAGAAACCGGTTACTCGCTTAGAGTAAGAAATCTCCCTTTTCCATACTCTAAGGTTAAATGGTAGAGGTTTAAATTATATAGTAATGAACACAAATGTATCGATTCGAGCGCAATATTTTGTAGATTAGCTCTGCCATTAAATGCTATACGCACCGCTAGGATGCTATATGTCGATAAAGGAAGAAATAAACTCATGAAGTGAGCAGCGCCTGCTGACTAACTTGCGTTTAGATAACTAACGTAAAATGATAACCGTCGTAAGTTGACGCAGGGGGTTAACATTGAAACCTGTAACTGGCGTTTACGTTACTAAATGCTCTCGGTTAACATTAGCCATGGTAAGATGTTAGCAGGGCTGTAGTCGAGGGTATACGCCGTATACCTTCTAGTTAACCTGAGACATTACCTTCTGCTAAGATGTGTTTAACATCTATTTTCGTTTCATTTGTTTACTGAATTTGGCTATGATTCCGGTGAGTTTATTACTGTCAAATTCTTCTTGTTCACGTGATCGGGAACAAAATGCTGAAAAGAGGAAAACTACACGATGCGCATTAGTATTTATCGCCATCTGTTAAGTACTATAATTTGTAGAAATGCGCACAAAGTTTAAATGTTTTAGGCATATGGAAAGCATCCCCTAACATTTGTTACACAGAACCTTTGAATGTTCACTAAACACACATTCTTCCTACATTTGAAACAAACTATTTAATAATTTTAGAACTGTTCATTGATGAATTCTAATTACAGTTCCTTTGTTATAGCTCTTTTTTTTCTCTCTTCAGAAATACAATACGAGAATCGCTATTAAGAGTTCATATAAAATGTTTCGCCGGCCATGAGTCATAGTTGCGTAAAGGTCTTAAATCAAAATTTACATTCAATAAAATGTTTTGTGACCTCGTTTATTTTTTATTTAATATATAGGGGGCCTATTGGCTAGACAACCTTTGAACCTACCATTTTTGTAGAGCAGGTTTAAAGGATTGGGAGGTGTTGTGGCAGGATGACCTTTCCTCTGGTACCGTCCCGACGTTCGCCTGGTGAAACTGAGGATAATTTTAGTCAGGAAGTCCCGATTAAATATCGGGTTAAGTGTACACAGACCAAAGTTGTCAATTAGTTTGCGAAAAAGTGCATTAAATATCGACTTCCACAAAGACGTCATCTTAGCAAACGGGGAGTTTAAAGACGAAAATTTGTGATTACTTTTGCTTGGTCCAAAACAAATTACAAATCTGCTTGCGTGGAGTAATTTCGAAAACATATAGATTAAGTGGTGAATAGACAGAACGAGCTTTTTCATAAGTAAAGAAAATTTGAAGAAGTTTCATGTAATATGTATTTGTATTTGCTGCTTTATTAGTTCTTCTAGTGCCTAGGGGTCTCGGTGGATCAATGGTTACAGCGCTCATCTCTGGCGCGTGGCGTCGTCGGTTCAAACCCTGCTCTTGCCATGTGAGCTTTATAGTGAACAAACACTATGTGCGAGGGCTATCTCGAGTTTCCTCCCACTTTTTTTCATTCCACGGCCTGAACCAAAGTTGCCTAAAGGCCTTAAACATTACATTCAAATTTCTAGGTTTTCATTTGTAAGACTTCTAGTTTTGTAGAAAGAACTTACCGGTACGTTATTCCAGTCTTCGTAAGTCTCTTTAGCTTCATTCTCTCGGTATATATATAATGAATTTATAATGGATAATACGTAAAATTCTCCATACTTATTTTCAACTTCATGTAAAACCTATTCTTGCATAACCCTGGGAAGATAATTCTAGGATGATACCCTGTATCTTTTTTATATGATTATTATTTTCTTTTGTAAGAAATGAAGAATTTTCGTGCAGCTCGCTGTAATTTCAATTCAATTGAATGTTTATCCTCTGTTTTCAGAGTTGTCTGTTTGAAGCAATTCAGAGAGAAATGGGACAGAGGAAAGTTCCAGGTCCAATTCTGAATGCTGAGGACTCTAACATGAGGTAAGGAATATCTTTGCAGCAGTTTACTTTCTGTACTAATTGAGATATTATGATGATGTTGACCAGTTTGTTACATTGTTTTATAGACACAGCTATGTCTTTAAAGCTCAGATCAACAGCCTTTATCCTGTATTTAAAAATAAGGAGAAAACAAATGATGATACCCTAATGGCAACTCCAGTGAAATAGAATTCGAGATCTTACCAAGAGCTTTAAAATCCTGTAGTGTACTTTCACATTTAATTGTAGAAAGGGACCAGTTTTATCTGCGCTAAAAATAATGCTTTGACATCAGTGTTACCTAGATCTGTTCAAATTGATTGTAATCATATCACAAGACGTAACTCGTAATGATATTTACTGTTAGGGTCTTAAAAGGTTAATTGTGAATTCAACAAAACTCTATATACTACTAGTCTCAAATTGAACTGGTTTTTACTTTTAGTCTGGTTTCAGACAGTCACTGTTGATTATCACGTTTAATTCTCACACAAGAAGAAAATTTTATACGTTTTAAATGTGTTAGTCTCAGACTCCGTTTATCACACAAATGTTCCTCACACTTTTAATGTCATTACTTATTAGTTAACAGTACAGTATGCTCTACCGATTTTTTTTACATACCAAAGGCAAACTTTTCATAAGTTTTACATATGAATATTAAGCCTAGATGACAATTTGTAAGCAATTAGCCAGATGATCAAAAAGCACAGCGTAATGTGGATTTTTGATGTGCGTAGACAATCAGTAACTATCATACCAATGAACTTTTCTTGACTTTAAATGTTTTCTACATATTATACTCGTGCGTGTAAATTACGCGTCACGTAGAAAACCTTTTCCTACACGCAGCAAAATCCATCTCCCGTGATGTAGCGGTTACGATCGCTGACTTTGGATAAGCACTAGCGAGATGGCGCGGGTTTGAGTCCTGCTTGCGCCGATCGTCCTAACGGAGGATTTTCCCCAGTTTTACCAGGTGAATGCCGGAAAACTACCTAGATGAAGGTCGTGGGTGCTGCCTTCCACATTCTTACCTCAGAAGGGCTCACCGAGATACCTTATCAATAAGTCGTGACGAATTATGTCTCAACAACCTGACCAGTTAGTAGAAATAAACTAAAAAAAAAGACTAATCGAAGGTAGTACGTTGTTACTGAGCTACTGCCCATCGAAAGGTATGGGGAAGTAAATGAAATGTTATATTCTTGTAACATGTGCATGCGTGTTGATATATTTCCATTTTGATTTCAGAGTGGAAATGCTCCCAGTGAAACTAGCGCAGAACTCCTCACCAGAGAACAAGGTGGAAAACACAAATCAAAACGTAAAACCTGTTCAGGAAGGAAATATTGATTATTTTGATTATCCAAGCGAATGACAAGATTATGTTGTATAGCAGTTCGTGTTTATAGCTTAAAAAGGTTAGTGTTACTGAAAAAAATAATAATCTTAGATTGAAATATAAATTCCAAAGTTATGTTGTTAAAACCAAACTAAAGTTGTGGTTTAATGATGTATATCATTTGCTAATAATTTCCAGTTCTTGTTACGTGGTGGAAAAATGACAATATTGTTGAAAAAAGAAAGAAAAAAGTAATCATTTTCTGGAAGCGTTGTTGTTAGATCTATCACTTATATTCACGGATGCTATGAAAACGTTAGCACGATTCGCTATTTGTAGTCATTTCTTGCACAGTGTTGATATTTCCAAGTACCTACATTCAGTATACTTCAATTTTTTTTA